>VZRV01002237.1:5174-226167 GCA_013398115.1 Falcunculus frontatus | reverse complement strand
TGCTCTGGACCAGCAGCACCTCACACTGGCCTTACCTGCCTTGCCTGGCCTCTCTCCTACCCGGGTCTTGCTGACAGGAAAGAGCAAAAGGAATAACCAGGGAATAAATCCAGAGGTGAGGGAAGAGCTGTTTTCATTTTGAGAAATCCTGTTGCTGTTTTTGGTTCTCAGCATGTCAGCAGAAACTCGAGGCTTGTCAGGAGGCTGCTCCCAATCCAGTAATTACTGGAGGTGCCTCTACTTGGCCCTGTCTTGATCTTACACTGTGTGATCACTTTATTATTCAGTTTTATTTTATTATTCAGTTTGATTTGGCAGCTGCCTGAGAAACCTGAGGCTACTCAAGCTGTATATTTTAATATCTCTAAAATCTGTTGATATAAATTCTTTTAAAGTCTTCAGGCCTGAGTCAACATTGTTAATTCTGCAGCTCCAGCCCATCAGCTTGGCAGGACACTTCACACACGCATGCACAGGGCTCAGCAGCAGCTTAAGGAGGGATCTGGCTGCAGAAGCTGTGGTTTTCCCTCTGGCTCCCAGCCAGCCCCACTCAGGGACATCATCTGAGGGCCTCAGCAGAGACAGAAAAAGTTCAACCCTTTGGACAGTACCAGAAACAGACACTTGGAGGAGAGAAAACATGATTGCTGGTGGAAATGACAAGTAAAAGCCCTGTTTACTGGGGAGGGTATGGGTGTAACCCTGCTGGTTCTTCCTTCAGGGCCTGGAGTGAAACTTTCTCAGTCATGACAAGCACTCTCCTTCTGCCCTTCTCTGCCAGTCCAGGGGAATTTTGGACCCTTATCCAGGTGGAGACTGTCCCTCTGCAAGGATCTAAGAAAACCCCTCACCTCGCTTTATTGGGTCCTTGGATCTTGTCTCTTCCAGAGACAGATTTGCAGGTTGTTTAATGTTCAGGTTTGATTTCCATCTGTACTTTGATTTCAGATTACTCTCCCTCCTCTCAGCCTTTTCATGATCAAAACTGAGATCCAGCTTCCCCCCTCTGACTTGAATCAGTTTTAATCCTGCCTCCCTAACATCTATTTTCCTTCTAATTCCCTGAAGAATTTCCCTTCTGGGATCGCCACTGTTCACATTCTCTTACATGTTCAAAGTCCTTCACATTCTTCTTTCATCCATGCCGCGCTCCCCTATCACAGACTCCTCTGATTCCACATCTTCAAGGGCAGAAATGTGTATTTTCATCCACAATGTTAACAGGTTGGAAGAGCTGGATCCTCAGTGCTGCTCTGTGTTCATGCATCAGAGGCCAAAGAGAGCCCAGGAGACGATTCATTTGCTCATGTGGAGGCTTAGCCAGGGCTCTCCTGCCTGGAATCACCACAAGGCACAAAGGCCTTGTCCACACATGGAACTCCTCCTGAAGCAGAGCAGGGGTTTGCATCCAGCTTGCATGCCACAGCACAGTAATCCCACCTTCTGTCCACTGGTGGAGGTCGTGGAGTGCAGGTGACTCTTTGTTAAAGAGAAGAGAGAGAGGTGGCCCTCAACCACAAAATGCATTTGTTTTTATCTGTAGGACTTGATATTTTCTTTAGTATCCTGCACTGCTGCCACCTTGTACTCAGCAGGCTGAGAAGGCACTACCAATTTGCTACCACCAATATGTGACTTTGTTTAACCATTTTCATTAACTTCACTTTTCTGTGTGGTAATTAGTCCTTTAATTAGTTCTCTGATTGCTGCCAGCAGTTCTCCCCATCTCTTCTAGGTCTTCCAAGGACAAAACCTCAGCTATGACACCTCCTGTCACAGCTGCAGGACCAGTGGCCCTTGAGCCCCACGTTGCCTGCAGCTCCGTGCTCTGCTACAGCCCCCACAGGTTTGGCTCTACCTTCTCCCAGCTCTGCCACTGCTCTTCTTTCAGCCATGCTGAGATTGCAGTGGTGGCAGCCCTGGGCTCTGTCTTTGTCCCTGTGCTGAGCAGGGGGGACTGTCCAGGTTTCCTTGGGGCTTTCAGCTTCTGGGTGCCTGCACTGTACTGCCCAGACCCTCCTGTTCTCCTGTTACAAAAAACCACCTCATAGGACAGAGCGTGGTGTTACACAGTTCCCTTTAGAATGTCACCACACATCTTTTCTAGCAAAGGGTTTCTAAGCCCTATCCCAGCAGTGAATACATCACCACTCCAGCAATGGCAAACCATCTAGGATGGGACAAACTGCAGCATCAAATCCCCATTTCCTCTGACATCCCCCTAGGAAAATGCTCAAGGGAGGGCAGAAATCAGTGACAGCCCAAACCAAACACAAGAGCTCTCCCACAAGGAGTCATTCAACATTTGTCACAAGAAACAAATCTGGATCACTCTGTGGTGCAGGGAAGCTGGAAGGGAGCACAAGGAGCCCGGTTGCCAGGAGGTTTGTGCCTGGAGCTCTGCTAGCAGCCAGGGGAGCAGCACATCCCAAGCCTCACCACTGTCCCTGAGGAGCAGCTTCCTTGCAAAACCTGCTTTCAGACTAGTCCTCCCCTCCAGATTTTAATACCCTGCAGATTCACATCATCTTTTACCTCTGAAAATATTTATATGGGGCACTTTCAAGATAAAGTACTCATAGAAGTGCTGAAGTAGTTTTAGTGTTAATAGTCAGTTTTACATCAGTTCTCATACAAGTCCCTTCTCATCACAGCACTTGTGTACTTCCCAGTACTGAATTGCATAACATGACAAATACCTGTCATGCACAGCTTGCTCTTCCTCTTTTGTGATAAAAAGAACTCCAGATAGCTAAGTATGAAATTTCCCTTTCTATCAGCAATTTTTTTTTTTCCCCAGGAGTCATCCTCCTGGTCTCTTGGCATATCAGCTGCTCTGAATCAGTGGCGAGGTGCATATATACACATTTGGAAACATAAAAGCCAACTCAACCTGCTGTTAGGAGAACAAACAACTTCTAGGGCTATGTTCCCTTTTGGCAGATCTTTGCCGTTAGAAAGTGTGAGAGCTGCTAGCTCCTCCATCACTGATCCTGCCAGGCCTTTACAGCTTCTAGCTTTGCACCTGAGCCTCGTGTGCAGGCGAGGTGGCTCCATGTCCAACAAGCACCTCAGACACAGCCTGTTGGGGAAGATGAAATAGGAAAGCCTTATAAATATGATTACCTGGTAAAAGATGCTGAGAATATGGAAACTGTAAGCGAGATTGAAATGAAAACAAGCTTTGAGATACCAAACTCCAGTTACTGAACAACTGGAAAACAATGGTATGGCCGACTGAAGGTAATCCCCCTTCTGATTGAACAATACCCTCTGCTTGCAGACAGGTCCAAGGGTCAGAGCAGACCCTACCAACTTGGCAGAGGGTCCAAAAAGCAGTTTTTAGAGTTTAAACTATAACACCGTATGGTAATGCAATGATTCTTACAGGCTGTATGTAAATGTTGTAGGATTTGTAGCTTGTTCTAGATTGGTTAATGAAAATTAGAATATTCAGCACAGAAGATGATTTATTGTGTTGTAAACGGGAACCAGGGATCTTCGATTCTTTTTCTATCTTTCCCTCTTTTCTACTCTCTCTTACTTCTCTGACCTGCTTCGAGCTGCATCTGGCAGCTCCTAGCAGGTCCCCTACACCCACGCCCTTTCACAATAAACCTCATGCTCTACGACCTGACTTCAGAGATCTCTCGTCTCCGTCCCGCCCATCCGAAACTGGACCACAGACACCGTCCAAATCCTACAACAGCCACTGATTTTCTTCCATCTTCCTGTTGACTTCATCACATCCTGGGTCAGGCCCCTGTCTTGTCAGGCAACTTTTGATGTGTCCAGGTACCAACTGGAATCAAGGAAGGGTGATTCCAAAATACTTGCACATCCAACCCATCTGCCATTTCAGGGGCCCAGGTACCTTTTACGATCTGACCCTAAGGGATTCATCCACTGAGAGTCATACAATTAATCCGATTCTGCTTTAGTCTGGTTTTGGTCTAATATCCAACACTACTCTTTCTCCCTGGTCACACAGATGGCAGAGAAAAGCCATTTAAAGGTGAGGCTTCCTGGATAAGAAGGAGAAGACCCTGACAAGCAAAATGAAGACTTGGGGAGTATAGGCTTTAAACAGCATTTAAAAATCGTTAGACTAACTGTTTGCAAATGTATAAAACCAGTTCACAAATTCGCTATCGCTGGTCAATTGGAATCCTGGAGAAGTCAGAGTTAGGAGCCCTAATGCATTGTATTTAATGCTGCAGTGGGGCTCAGTGTACTAATTACATGCCAGTTTTCCAATATTTCTGCCAGGACTATTTCAGACAAAAGATAATTGTTCTTTAGAGGGTTTCAGCACTGGTTTATTTAATTATGTTGGCATTTTCATATATATTGTAAAAATGCTAGCAGAAAGAAAACTGTCTTAGTCAGATGGTGGAGTGTACTGGGGAAAAGCAAAGCAGAAAGAGATTTGAGAAGGAGGCTGATTCTGGTTGCTGAAGGCATTCAGGAGCTTGGAAGGGACCAAATGAAGAACAGATGTAACAGGAGCCTCAAGATCCCAAATGCCTCTGATTCTCCCTAGACTATTACCCAGGGTAGGGAGGACTCCAGTGGATAAACTCCTGACAGCACTGAACATTTACGGTGTAAAAATCTTCCTCAGTGTCAGAGATGGAAATGCTGCTAAAAATATGCCATTATTTACCCCAACAAATCCTGAGGAATCTTCTGGACTGATGCAAGTGTGCCCTTGCCATCTTCCCTCCTTACCACGTGAGCCTGAACACAGGTGTGTCTCTTGCGTCCATATTTCACCCACTCTTGTGGAGTCTGTTTTCCTCCTTCCTTCTCAGTGCAATTACTGACCTGGACTAAGAACATCCTGAGTGGAAGGAGAAAAGGGCAAACTGCTACAGCTCGCTGGTGAGAAACTAAGTGGGACATTAGTCTCCAACCTTGGCTCAGGGTTACGTATATTAAAAGTACAAACACATGGCAGGTACCAGGAGCTGCTAATTTCAGCAGCAGCTCTCACAGAGGGGACCTTCCCAAAATAGCTCTGCTTTTGCATCACTACCATTTAAAAACAGTTTAAAATGAAATATGCTTGTAGTCTGACATTCTTGCAAAGTTAACTCTAGAAAAGTCTAGTCTGATAAAAAATTTCACTTAATATATCTCAAGAGTTTCAAAGCTGTGGAAGCCTCTTCATTCTGTATTTTCAAAATGAAACTTTCAGACTTCCCAATTTCTGCTTTGAAATAATATTTTAAAAAACATTACCTTCTTCATTTTAGACCAAAAAAGAAGCTGTTTAAAGGATGTCAAAGGGAAGATACAGCATTTTGACTCACCTGAAGGAAAGGTAGCTGTTGATCTGATAGACATTTCTTTTCTTTGGTCACAAACTTCACAAATCAGACTTTTTGAAGGAATCCTGAAGCAGACTGGAAAAACCTTTGAAATCACCTAACTTCTCATGAGCTGGGAAAAACACCCTAATCCTCACTACAGAGATTGAAGAAACATTTTGACAGGCAGCCTTTAGTCAAGGGTAACAGAAATGATTGCTGCTGTCTCTTGCTGTTTCAGAAATAATCCACAAGAAACTGGTGGCTGCCAATGAGGAACAGCTGTTCATTAAGAGACCCAGTTGAACTGATAGCCAAAAAACCTGTTCTCTGCCAAACTCAAAGGGAGTACACTGCAAAAACACCTTTCATACCATGTAGGCAGCTTCTCCATTTTCAGAAAGCCGTATTTGTGCCAATTTCACTGAAATCATAAACCCAGTCAATTCTCTGATTCCCTCCAGCGTAAACTGAAGTCAGTCAGATTCAGTGCAATTCACCTCTCTCACAGTTCACAAGGCAGCTCTGACACAAATTGCAGCACAGGCTGATAAACCAGAGCAGAAACAACAATGAACAAACTGCTCATTAAAATAGTAATACTGCTAATGCTAAAAGAATAATGAAAATCTGCTTCACATAGTTGTACTTGCCCTGGTTATTCTGTACAGAGAAATACAGGAGCTTGGATAGGGCGTTGAAGGCATCTGAGACAGGATGGTGGGAACATCTGGGGCCTGGATAACCCTTCATTCCACAAACATCCCCCAGCTCAGCTCCTGTAACCAACTGGCTTAATTTGCTCTTTCACTTTTTAATTACCCTTTTCAACTAAAGCCACCTGAACTAATTTGTTTCTTAAATGAGAAAGTTTTGTGTCTCCTCACCGTCCCCTTCTCCTATTCATCTCAGTGCTTTGGATAACTTTTTTCCCCTGAAAACACCACGTTTCAAATGAATGTGATATTCTATATTTAGGGGTTAATGAACTACTTAACCTCCGGTTTCCAAAACTGGGTGCTCTGTAGCATGAGGAAAACGAAGCAAGGCTGACCCTAAGCAGCCCTGGGTGTGCTGACCCTGGCTGCAGGATGCCACAGGGCAGGACTGTGCTTTCCTTACCTCTGACTGAGCACAGCCACGCGCTCAGCTGCAGCTGCAGCCAGCCAGGCTCTGCCTGAGCAAGGGAGGGCTTCAGGACATGGCCCTGGACACACAGCATTCTCAAACACGTTTACGTCAGCCCTAGGCTTTCCAGTCCATCCTAAACCCGCAGACTGTACTCGAGCAGTCAGTTTTCAAGGGCTCTAAAGGGGCCCTTCAAACTGTGGGCCTGTACCTGTGTGGTTATCGTGGTGTTTCCTGGCCATAGCACAGCGAGGCCGAGCAGTACTTCAGAACACCAGGTTTAGAAGCAGTACCTCAGGGGGTGCCTGTCCTCTGTACTCTGCCGAGGGCAGACAAACTGGGGCCACACCTGTGCCAGTTTGGCCAAATTTTTGAATAAAATATCTCCTGAGGGAAAAAAACCCAGGTTGCCACCACCCCTCCCCCTACCAGGTTCGGGAAAAAATTATTTTTCCTCAGAGGAAAGTGAAAGAGATAAAAATTATTTATTTAACAGAACACACAGGAAAGGATAATTATGCTAAATAATAAAATCTCTTGCTGTGGAGAGAAACCTGGAAAGACTTCAGAGTCCGGTGTAGGTGTTAGTGTCTATATCCTCCTCCTCAGGGCTGTCGGGGGGAAGGCCCCTACTGGGGCCTGGGAAGAAAAGTCTCCTGGTGTGCTCCGATGTGGTGCAACCGTCCCGAAGAGAAGAAGAAAAGAGGAAGAAAATTCCAAAAAATCCCAGGAAAACTCTCTCCGGAGAAAAGAGTTGAAAGCAGGCTGGAAAGCGAGCGTACTCCACTCCCCACTGCCGCAGAGTATATCCCCAGTAGCCTGTCTGTCCTTGAGCACCAACTTTGTTTTTAAAAACAAAAGTATCTCAGGTTTTTTTCTTCCCTCTCGCAGGCTCAGTTTAAAGGCACCAGAGCCAGCCTCCAGAGCAGACGAAATGGGATACATATTTCATATCACAATGTCACCTCAGGACAACACCCAGACATGGACATTCCCCTGTTGGCCAAGCCTCCATCTCCCCTGAGTTCCCCACACCTGGAGGCTGGGCTTGAGCAGGGCACAGAGACCATTAGGATGCCAGGAAAAGGGTATAAAAAAGAGAGACTGTTGTGGCCAAAGGAAACAGCAAAAAATGACCAAAAGCAGAATATTAACCTAAAATAGAAGAATATTAAGCCTAATAACCTCACCAGGCTCTTTGAATTTAGATGAGCTCTCTAAGGAATTTAGCTGGGTCGCAGTCCTGACACCAAAACCGTGCAATAAATGATGTTTCAGTTTGCTGGCACATGTGAGTATGTGGATGGGTTTTCATTTGGTAACAAACTGAACTGACTTTTTGTTTTTAAATTTGGACAAACATTTTTCTAAAATCAGTTTTTAAAAATATCCATGGCATTTCAGATGCATAATTTCTTTTGGCATTAAGTAAAATATTATTTTTTAGGTGAAGATGTCACATTCTTCACAGCTTCCAGAAAATGCAGGAAATTGAAACAAAAGCAGTTTTAAAGAAAACTGAATTATTAGAAGAAGTTCATAATTTATTAGTCTCCTCCACTGCTCCCCAATAAAGATGTGATTTTATTGAATAATCAGTTATTTCTTGTTCAGAAATGTTCTCCTAGCTTTGACTAACACAATTCCTCAGAAGATACCTGATGTCCCAGAGCTGGACAGATCATGGCTGCCACAAACACAGCACCCTTTGCATCCACTGTGGATGGACAGTGTTCACTGGCAGTGGTTTTCAGAGGTGGAGCATCCACTCATCAAACCAGAAACCTGAACTGCTTCCTATGGTGGGACTGAGGTCCAGGGGACAGCTTTAGCATTATCTGTGAATTTCTAACAGCCTCTGCTCAGCAGGGAGGGATGCATGGACACCAACTTGCCCAGCCCAGCCATTGCCAGTGCCTGGCCCAGATGGGAATCACGGCAGGCCTGGAGCCAAAACAGGCAGAGATCCCTCAGACCCAATCCCACGGTAAGAAACACAATTTCCCCAGAGGATGGTGGGCACACCAGAGGATGGTGGGACACTTTACATGTCGGACCTCAGTGGTGTCCATCAATGTTTCCTTGCAGTTCAGGTCTGGAGGGGAGTCCAGTAAAGGTGAACTTTCTGCAGGGCCCCACAACGATGAGGCTTTCTTACCCAGGGTGACAACACCCTGACACACAGGAGGCTCTCAGTCTGGCCCGGGTGCACCTTGGTTTGCTTGTGTCCTATTTGCAGAGCCCTGGCAGGGTATCTCTGCACACACACTCTATTGAATATTTCCTAGACTAGTATAAACCATATTTTAACTGCTGTACCATAATTCTCTTCTTTTAATTAGAAAGTGTGCTAAATACTCGTGTCCTTGGGGATTCTCATTGAACTAGTCAGGTTTCTGATCATGGAACTTTCGCGTTAATGAGACGTTTAGTTTGACTTACAAAAGCTCTTACATTTACACAGCCAGGCTTTTAACTTCAAAGTCCTTGAGAATTGTTGCTGTGCATCTGCCTTGTCTGGGGCCCTAATTCACAGTTCTGGTCTCTGTTTATTATATAGGGAATGTTTTGTTTAGTGCTTATAGATATATATTTACAGCATTTAGGGATATTAGAGCTTATGCGAAGCTCCATTACTATAAACACTGATCAAAGGGACAGTTAAGTGAAGCTGAAGCACTAGAGGAAAATATTTCTGCAGTCACAATGGGGAAGTACAACTGGGAGCAGAGGGGAAGCTGCCTGCCTGGTTATGCCACTTTCAAACCCTCCAGCCTTTCTTTTTGCCTTCCTCTCCTGCAAACCACCAACCCCAAATGCCTTTTGGCAAAGCAGGGAAAGCACCTCAGCTCTTGCAAAGATCAGCAAGTATGTTTGTGTGGCACTGCCTGTGTCCGGGCACATACAGTGTTTTGCAACCTCCAGAAAGGCTGTAAATGCCAGGCAACAGGCAGTGCTGAAGTTTGTGTTTTTATTATGTTTCCTAGTTTCATTTTTTTTTCCTGTGGGAGACAGAAAAAGAAATTGTTTTGGTGACCATTTAAGTCAGTGTAGATCCATAAATACTTTTCCACTGTGTTTATTTTTCTTATGCTGCTCTGAATGTTTTTCTAGAGTCCCACTAATGCCCTTGTAAGTCACATGTCACATCCATCTCCCCATCAATTTTCCTTTTAAACCCCATCACTTAGGGAAAATCAGAGAAGTCAGTTGCAGCTTGAACATTACCAGCTTTTGGACAGTTCAGTGTTCAGTTTTATGGAGGATTAGGAGTGCAGTGCTCAGTTACTGTAGCAGAAGGTTCTGACACTGAAGTACCCTGCTCCCTGGTGTACTGAGGCCTCTGTTCAAACTGCTCCCCTGCCATACACACGCACTAATTAATATTAGATACAAAGCTTTGAGCTTGGGTGTGACCTATATTGAACAGCTCCAGACAAAAACCAGGAATTTGGGTAATTTAGGATCTTAACCCGACTCTTGGAAAAAGTTGGCCTTAGATGTGGGTTGTGAAACTCCATCTTTTAGACCTGTTAGGAGAACATTAGGTTCGACTGGGAGCCACAGGGACCAGCTGAGAAGCAGCACTTCCCTGGTGTTTGCCATGCACCCTGGAGCTCCCCAAAGCTGGGATAAACAGGTACAAACTCAAAGCTGAGCGAAGATGAAGGAAGACTCACGAACACACTGAGCAAACTTGTCCCCAGGGAAAGCTGGAGTGATCCACAGGAGCACAAACCCACCCTCCACCTTCACTGACTTCCAGCAAAGAAGTCCCCACTGGGAGCACTTCCCAACTTTTCCCTAGCTATGAACTGGAGGAAACAACAGGTTCATCCTGGAAGCAAGAACCCTCCAGTGAGGAGGAATAAGCAATGCTTGGTGCGTTCAGAATATAGATATTATTGGCAAACTAGTTAAACAAATTGTTTCCTTTCAGGCTCCCAGTGATGTGTGTGGTTGGCAAGTCTTCCTCCCTGCTGCTCGGCCACCTGCTCTCCCTCCTGCTAAGTGAGCTCCATCTCCAGCCCCAGCTACTCTGGCTGCACGAGGCTGCCTTTGCCTCAGCCAGCCACACTGTGCCTGCTGTACAGCCACGGGCAAAGGGGTTTTCCATGGGTGCCACAGGCATCTTTCAATCACTGCCTTCCAGACTGGGTAGGGTTTGCTGTCTCACGCTGGGAATCCTGGGCGTATGGGTGTGTTTTGATAGGCATCACACCACACTGGTCATTGCTGGTGAGTTCCAGGGGAGATGGACCAGCCCATAGTGAGGGCTGAGGCAGCCACTGGGCGTGGGGAGGCTCAGAGAGAATATCTGACACAGGAGCCTCCCTGCCTGCCAATGACAAGGGCAAGGTGAGCATTTCCCACTGGTAGAACCCTCCCTCTCAAATAATTTCCCACTGTCTGTTGTATCTGCTGGGTTACTGCTCACTCCTGTTTCCTGCAATGATAACGCGGTCTAAAGACTTTTGCAAACAAGACAGCACAGTCCGTATCCTCGGGATCTGACGTGTGTACATGGCAAGACTGAGATCCACAGGACTGGAAGGCATGTGCTCTGATCCTCTGCCTGCAGCAGGGAAGTCCCTCTGCTCGTGGGAGGTTAGGTTAAATCTCTTACATGATCAAACTTTCTAACCAAGTGCATCTTTGTCCCCCTCCTGTGGCTGGACCTCATCAAACACACTGGGTATGGCACCAAAGGTGGATGGACCCTCGGCAATGAAGAAAGCAAATACTTTTCAGTGAAACTCATGAGATTTCTTCAGAGAGCATGGACCTGAGGAACTGAAGTGGGTGATTTCTGCTGTGGACATAATGTTGCTCTTCCCCAAACACTAACTTCAGACTCCTTGACTCTCAGCCTTGGTTCCTTTCAGAGACAAACAAAAAGAGTCCAGGACATCTCAGTTGTGCTGGCTGCTCCACTGGACTTACAACAAATGCATTTAATCTGCTGCCTACATGTGCCATTTAAAATAATCCTTCTGCCACCTCTGAAAAGGAGATCATCCTTGAAAATTAAGTCAGAGCTGTCTGCGGGTAGAAATGGCTACATTCTTTAAATTCTTTAAAAAATCTCTGGAGTTTGGGGAAATAAATAAATTAATTAATCACCAGGACTTATGTGCTCCGGGTTCCCACCCTTCCCTGGCTGCAGCCATCATGTGAACTCTTCTGTAATAGGATGGGAACAGAGACATCCCAGGAGGATTTATCAGGCAGCTGCCCTGCCTGACCCACCTTTGCCCTGTGAAGAGATTCTGGCAGCCAGTGCTTGAAAAGCAGCGTTTTATGTCCTTACTTTCCCCCTCTTCTATTAATTTGCAGTCACAACCATCACTATTCGATCCAGAGAGCCAAAAATGTCCATCTTCATTATTCTGACTGTTTGCAGCTGAACAGAGCGCACGCACAAGGTCTCAGACTTCTAGGCAAGACACAATACTTGACGGTTAAGAAGCAAGGGCCTTAGGATGTTTTCTACCTTTTAACAAATGGGTTTTTTTCCTTTTGCAGTTTCTGTGCCGTTCTTGCTGAACCTCACCTCCTGAAGGTTTTTATTATGCGAGATATTGTCACAAGGAGTCTGCATAAGGATAGGGAATTAAACCCATGTCTTCCCAAATCCAGATCAGTATCACAACCTTTGGCTCATCTTCTCACCTCACTTGTCTAGCAAAGGGCACTCTACAAAGGTACACAAGCATACATTATACCCTGAGGTCAAGAGTGTCAGATGAAAAGGATGAATATATACAAGTCCATGTCCTAGAAATCTGCTCTGTACCCTCCATGGATTTGCAAATAGCACTACTTAGAAGCAGAAATTAAATCCACAGTCTTTCAGCAAAGCAGGAGCAGCACGTTGCTACTGCTGCTATTCTATGAACCTCGGAGGGTAACACATCCAACATCCCCGCCCACGCTGGGAGGGATATGTTAGCTCTCTGAATATCCCTGATTAACACAGCTTTATCCCGGCGTTTTGCATCATCTACACACGCGCTGCAGCAAGGCTGGCGTAGGTTAATAATATCTTACACCAGCACAGCAGCGGTTTCAATCATCGCTAATTCAAGTGGGGCTGCAGCCAGGCAGCGCTGCCAAGGTGCGCGGGGACCACCCGGAACCCCTGCGGTTTGTGTCACAGCCAGGCCAGGAGCCAGCTCCTGCCTGGCACCTCACAGCCTCTTTAGGGATGCACCAGAGCCCCGCAGAGCCCAGCAGGTTTTTGGCAGCCTGAGACTCTGCTTTAACATACCCTGAGTACTTCTGTAACCCCTTGGTGCAGAGAGGCTGTCGTGACGTTGAATCCAGGCCTTCCGTCTTGCCTGAAAACTAAAGGGTGTGCTGGATAATCATTCCTCTTTGAACAAAGGCTGAAATAGTAGTACTATACGGGTTGGTTGGCAGTAGAGTGGGTACCACTTACTCTCTTCTACCGACACACCTTCCTCACTTACCCTCTCCCTTGCAGGACACTAACCTCCTTCTTAAACAAACACATCCTTGCTCTACAAGGGAAGCAATGTTTTGTAATGCAGAGAAAACCCAGGCTCCTTCTTCATGCCAGGGAAATCCTTCAGCAGAGGTAAAGCTGTAGGATGCTTATCTGAATCACCAACTCTGATTTTAGAAACAGTGGCCTAGCAGGACAACAGCCGGATACAGCTCACTGCTGGCTTGGCCGCTGCCTCTCCTCCCCTGGCAGAGCCTGTGGGCTCCTCTGCTGAAGCCTCCCTCCAGCTCTGCTCCAAGGGCTTTATGAATAGATACTGCCACCAAAATATATTTCTTTTTGGAGCTTTAGATGTCTCTCACTGAGTAGGCACCATGAGCATTAATTAATCACTGTGTGGGGGAGATGTGCCAGGTCTGTGGCAGCGTCGCTGCAGTGAGAGCTCAGCCTGGAGAAGGAGCACCTGGAATGATGCCTGAAGTGGCCATCTAAAAACCAGAGACTAGACAGGAGTAAGGGAATAAAGTTAGGTATTTATTTGAAGGGCCTTCAAAGGTACACACTGGGGAGCCAGAGGCTGCTGCCAAAATGGACCCCAAGATGGACAACAAGTCACGGGTTCTTCACACTTTTATAAGTTTGGTTCATTTGCATATCAGGATTAATTCTCCAATTAAAGCTTCAGTTAATGATGTAATTTCCCCAAGCTTGCCCCCCTTTAGAGGCTTTTGGTTTATACTTTTGGGGCCTAGGATGGTCTGGGTGTCCTTGAAGAGCAAGCCTGGAGAGGCTTTGTTATGTCTACTTAGCATTAGAGAGCAGAAGTTAACAGGCTACAAGACACTTCAGAGTTACACACTAGGCAGTACAGGATTTGAAAATATAAAAGTTAAAACCCAAGGCATCAGGAACAGCCAGGTGAACCATGCCAGACCAGGGGCCTTGAGGATCTTGCTCTTTTGGGTGGGGAGAGCTTTTGGAGTTTGTGGTTGTTTTTAACAACTTTCCTTTAAGTTTGTCATACAGAAACATCACCTCCCTCTCCTCAGACCAGAAGCTGACTGTGCTGCTGGGACGGTTGTCACAGCATGTGACTGTTGTGGATAAGAGCAGGGTGTTGTGTGGACATACATCCCCGTGTGCAAAGTTTATGTCCCTTCTGTGTCTTTGCCAGCTGACAGCTTTCTGCACTGCTGTGGGAGCAGGGCAAACCCTGTGAAGCACAGGGAATGAGGGGCTGAGTGGAGAGCAGAGGAAAATCAGGGGTTAAAAAGGCTCGTGAGATGCCTACAGCCCCATGTCTCCTTCTGATAAACTGCAGCACAGTCTTGGGAAGGATTGGGAAACAACCTCTACATTCCTCTCTGGCACTGAGTTAAGGAATTCTGCATGCAGAAGGAGAGTTCAAACACCCTCCTTTATAGCACTGCTACTCTTCCCACCTGCCTGCTGTGGAAAATCACTTGCATGCTGAGCACTGTGCACTGGAGATCTGTTTTTCTTCAGAATGTTATTAACCACTGTTTTGTGAGTGTGCTACCTCTAGAATCCTTCCTTCAGCATTAGCTGATGGCTTCTCCCTGTAGCACTGCCCATGCCTAGTGCTGCCATTTGGTATGAGCAGCAATAAGACAGAACGAACCAAACCCAGAACATATTTTCCTTTTGAGATGGCTGCAGTGGGAGTGTGGCACAACATACGGTCCTAGGGAGGAGCATTTGGTTCACTTCTCCCAAGTCTGAGGTTTGAGCCTGCGAACTCAGTTTAACATGACGGTCATCAGAGCACCAGCACAGTTCCCATCTACCTTCTCTTGCTCCACAGCCTGCAGCGTGAGAGGCCAGGGCTGGCACTCCAGGTGATGTCTGAGATGGCCACCTAAAAAACAGAGACTAGACAGGAATAAGGGAATAAAGGTAGGCATTTATTTGAAGGGCCTTCAAAGGTAGACCCTGGGCAGGCCAAAGGCGACACCCAAGATGGACCCTGAGTTAGGAGTTCTTCACACTTTTATAAGTTTGGTTCATTTGCATATCAGGATTAATTCTCCAATTAAAACCCCAGTTAATGATGTAACTACCCCAAGTTTGCCCTCCCTTCTAAGATGTTAGTTTACACATTTTGGGCCTAGGACAGTCTGGGTGTCCTTGAAGAGCAAGCCTGGAGAGGCTTTGTTATGTCTACCCAGCATGAGAGCGCAGCAGCTAACAGGGCACAAGAAACTTCAGAGTTACACACTGGGCAGTACAAGATTTGAAAAATATGAAAGTTAAAACCTAAGGCGTCATAGACACAGGCTGTTGAGCTGTCTCTTGCAGGCACTACCCTGAGAAATGGTGATCTCCAGGCACAGGGCTGGGCAGAGAGAGCAGAGCGTGGACCTCCCTGGCTTACAGGGAACCTGGGGCCCCTCAGGCTGGACCAGAACTGTGCATAGCTTGTGACACTTGGCACATGGAATGAGTTCTGCTGAACTTCTTCAAAAAGTCTGGTTGGAGGAACACAGGGGAATCAGCTATACTGAGACCCACAATTATATCTGTGATCTGTGTTTGGGAATGGCAGGTGCTACTCCCCTCTCCATCTGATCCATGATTTTGGTCCGTGATTTTGATCCACAATTTTGGTCCATGATTTTAATTCACAATGGTCCCAGCACTGCAGTGCAGAGGCTTCTCAACTCTTCCTCCTCCAAGGGAAATCCAGGACATCCCATCCCATGTCACAGGAATATTTTCTACTGGATTCAGTGGGCCAGGGATCAGGAGAAGAAGGAGCTCAGCCCAGAGAATGCAGATTTTAGTTCAGCAGAGACCTCACTTGTGTTTTCTGCCACTGTGAGCAGTTCAGGCTGGCTTGCCTTGGAGGGCAGCAAGCAGCTGCCATTGATGTCCCTTAAGAAAAGACATCAGCATCCCTCAGAAAACTTAAGTTTCGTTTAGCCTTGTTAAAACTACTCTCTGTTATGTTCTACTGCAATCATTTAAAACAAAGGAGTTCAACAACACTTGAATTCTCCGGGTCTCTACATCAGTGTCTGGGAATGGGAATAAACCAGTGCTTTTTGTCTTTAAACACCAAAAGAATGTCAGAAAAGATTAAGTGAATTTCTACAGAGGAAAGCGCTCACGGATGCAAGTGTCAGCTGGGCTGATGCTGTTTGCCAGTATAACAAATGAACAGTGGCACCTCTCCGTGCCCTGAACCTGCCACAGTGGAAGCTGAGCTACTGCAGCAATGATGGGGCATTACACGGTGCCTCCACGCAGCAGGTGCAAAACCAGGGAGTGGAAAAGAGAGATGATTCCAGGGCAAAAAGCGGGCTGGTGCAGCAATGAGCATGACCCATGTTTTGGCTATTTTTGACTGCAGCACAAGAGGATTCTCTGACATTCCAATAATTGAGGGGTCAGTAGTAAGGATGGCAATGATCAAAAAGCCTGGACTGGTCAGTGGACCAGGGGAAGTTCTACAGCCCAGCTTGAGATGTCCTTACCAGTGAAATGCCAACACAAAGCAGACCATAAGCAGGGATGAGTTGTTGAGTTTCTCTGATGAACAGCTTTACTTTCAGCTACCACAAAATGCAGATATCACCACTCATGACTGTCTTGAACACCCTGTGCCACTATGACCTTCCCACTTCATAAAATCAGAGAAAGGAACTGGAAAAGATACCAGGAAAGGCTGCAGGGTTGACAAAACATATGGATCAGCATGTGTTTAACTCTCTCCTTCCTGCAAGCTGGAAGGGTGAAGCAGGGAAGGGCTGCTCCATGTGCATTTTCCTTTGAACACCCGATCCCTGCTCAGACAGGTTCTGCCTTTCAGCCAAAACGAAATGCCACCACTCCTACGGTGTTACACCACATGGGATTGACAAATACTTCTATCCCTTACTGATAGAAGGCACTTTTCTGATCTTCATGCAAAGGTAGTGGCTGTAGTTCAACCCAGTTTCCAGTTTCTAGGGACCAGGTGCTAAAAATCACCCAACTGAAATGAGTTTTAGGCACCCAACACCTCTGAGTATTTGGGTCGAGTTGTTTCCATGTGCTGCTACAAGCTCTGTCACATTCAGGTTCAACGTGACGGCTGCAGCACCACCAGACTGGGGATGCCACTGGAGCAGAGCTGAGGCATTTTTCAAAGCTTGTCATGTTATGTTCCACTCAGAGAACAAAACGGGGAATTTTAGATTTTAATTTGTCACTTTACATGCAAATTAACTGTTGTATATTTTCACAAGTGAATTCAGCCAGTATTTATAATAACAGAAATCTGCTGCTTGGATTGCTAAACAAAAATTCCCCTCATTGCTTGTGCTTCCCTGCATGAGCTGTTTCATTTCAGCTTTTCTGTGCTCTCTCTTCTAGAATGCCTAAAAGATTTTGTGGAGGCAAAGAAGGACTGAGGAAAAAAACAAGAATGAGAAAAAATTGTTAGGATTACTCAGCAGGATGGCTGGATGACATTTTGTCTGTTTTTCACGGGCAAAACCATTGCAGTGCTTAAAATTAAGCACATGCTTAAGCATTTTGTTGATCTGAAGCCAGAATACTCAAAACTGCATCTGATTAGTCCCTCCCAACCTGGTCCAAAGCCTGCTAAAGCAGTTACAAAACTTTACAATGCCTAAAATGTGCTGAAGTGCCCCAACCATCACTTGAGCTCACTTGGTACAAACACAGCCTTTCCCCAGCAAGGAGACTGATAACACTGAGTCCCCTGGAAACCGGGGGATGTAAAGTTAAGTATGTTGACATTTTCTTTCAAGAGCAAAGGAACTGGGAAAATAAAGTAACCTTCAGGAAATTATGCCTTTTAGGAACCTAGAAAGACAGTACTCCTCCCTGGCTGTTCCTGTGTCCCAGGCTTTCGTTATTGCTCTGTGTGCTTTGAGCCCCCTGGACGGCTCAGCATAAAAAGCTGCACGGAGACTGACTGGGTTGTAACCTGTAACGTATTACTTATTTTTTTTTTAATTGCAAGCAGTCTCTGAAACATTATAGAGCATATAGTGCTAGACACAGCAGAAGTGATTAAAGTGAGAGGGCCACATGCAGTCGTCAGTAAAGCACCAGATGTAGGCAACTCGGAAAAAATGTCATTGATTCAGCATCAGTGGGGCCGGGAGGAGAAGAGGCAGGATTGAGGTTATCAACAACAGATCACATTTAAATCACAGCAGCATGACTACAGCGTTTAGAGAAAAGCAGCCAAGGGATGTATTGCTGTAGAGCTGCAAGTGCCTCAAAGAGGGATGGGGCCGTCAGCTCCTCAAGGTGGTTTCAAAGGAGCAAGCCAAGCCTGAACAATCCGTTCTTCTCCTGGCTCTGCAAGGAACAACCTGGGTTGTGATTTCCCCCTAGGAAAAATGGGATGCTTTCACATCATATTAAAATTAGTAATAATTAACTGAAGGAGGTAGAAAAACGATCCATGGCTGTTTGTTTGAGGTGGATGCAAAGCGATGCAGCTGCAGTTCAACTGCAAGCAAGGCCAGAGAGCTCTTCTGAGGTGAGCAAGGACACATTGTGTTGTTCAGTTTGCTTGTCCAATGTGTCCTCCAAGACAGACCCAGGGTGAGAATGACTTCAAGGCATTAACATCCTCAGGTCCCTGCACACCCTGATGAGGTGTCACCCTGACTCATGTTAAATGGCATTGACCACTCTGAATGTAATCGGCTACAGCAAAGGTTAATGACCATTTCTACCTTTAAATAGTTTATGAAGATGTTTGATGTCTTCTAACAAGGCAGATATTGGAACTTGCTGTTCTGTCCACTGACTTACATATCACTGATCTTTCTTCTTGAAATGATTATCCCCAGGCAACCTATAAATCTCACTTAGTCTGGCTCAAAAATGCTGGACAATGTAATGAACTGTTATGAGGCCAAAGACAGTGGACAGGGTCACCTGTTATGAGCTGGCAGCATATGTGCTTCGGCCATGTGCTCAGACCTGCACGGCCCTACACACATCCCAGAGAGCCAAGGAAACAGACACCTTAAGGCAGATTTTGTAATTAAAGAGCATGTAGTAATTCCAAGTATATCGCTCTATGATACCCTTACATGCTAAATTCAATGGACCTTGTAGCAATCCGGGGTATAACGTCACACCCCAGAATTTAGTTCAAACCTCCTGCTACAAAAGTATCTCAAGGGCAATTCCTTCCCCATCAGTTTACGTGTGCTGAGCCCCTATAGGTCTATCAGAGACTAAGAACAGAGAGATTTAAAGCTGCAAGTGTCCAGAGCAGGAAAAGCTTTTATCAAAGCCCCAAGTCAAAGTGCATAAGGGCTTGAAAATTTTGCATAGAGGAGTTTTAATCATTACAAGAGTCTGTAAGGTCCTGTGTGAAAATACAGCAAAGATCCTTGGCTATGAAGCCTCTCCCAACTTCAGGCTGACATCAAGTGTGAGTGTGTGGGCACATTTGGGAGCAGGGACAGTCATCATGATCTTTGACAGGGAATGCACTGCCTGGTGGGTAAGCAGTTTAGGGACGTGGATGTGTTTACGTTCTGCTTCCTGCCACTGAATATCTTCATGTGGGGTATTTTTTTTGGTAAATAGAAAAGCTGTTCATCTCCATGTATCTGGAGACAAGTTTGTCAGCAAGTCACTTTTTACGGCAGTAAAGCTTGCTTGCATTTCCTTCCTCTGAAAGACCTCTTAGGAGCAGATCTGACCAGATCTGTTTCACAACTCCTGAACTCCAGACTTGAGCCAGGTTTGCTCTCGGAAGCTTGCACTGCTAGGTCCAAGACCTCAGCTACCTAGACACTTAACCCTTTTCTCCCAGGTTAGAAGAAAACAAAGAGTTTTCACAGGTACTATTGGTCAGAAGAAATTATCCATATTTTTATCCTTTTTTTGTGTTTAGAATTGTTCACAATTATGAAATATGATTAAAACTGATAAATGCAGCTCCAGTATAACCACCCGATAAAAAGCAGATTGAAGGCTCAGCCCGTTGACCTTAATTCCTTCAGAAAAGAAGAAAAAAAAAAAACAAGCAATGAAAAGGAAAAAAATCTGTGTAACATCAGTGAGGACAGGACTGAGGGAAATGGAGGCAAAGGCAAGACCCAAGGATAAAACTGGTATTTCTGCTGCCCACACTCACAGGAGTATGAGAACTCATTTTGCTTTCAGGGCTTCCCAGGAGTTTGGCAGGTCATTGTGGAGCTTTCTACACCATGTGGCACAGCCTGGTGTGCCCCACTCTTCATCCCAATGCTGAGGAAGGAGCTGTGCTACAGAGCCCCTCTTCCTCCTCTTGGCAATGTTTCAGCAGGACCCAACTGAGTTAATAGGGAAAGATGTTTGTCCACAGAATCATTTTTAATGGACCCAAAAAGAAAAACCATGGGCAGTTCTTAAACCCCAGACAGCAAACACAAATACAAATCTCCCTAGGCAAGCCAGGGTAAAGTCGTGATGCACTTTACAAGCTGTAAACGCTGATTTTATTAGCCATTTATGGGCCACTTTGCACAACGCAGCTTTAATATTAAACAATAAAGCTCACAACACACTTACAAAGGAAAACAGTCTCTTATTTATTCCTGAATTGCAAGTGTGGCATCTCTTGGTCACGTGAAATCAGCAGAAGCAAGGTTATTCAGTTTAGGCTGCATATTTTTTGTGCTTGATGCCCCACACCAGGGGCACTGAGACAGAAGAAATAATTTGGAAGACACTGGAAACTCTAGTAATGAACTTTCAGCAAGCACTGAGCAGCCCTGTTACCCAAATCAGCATGCACGCAGACTTCAAGGAAACTTGTCCTTGTGGTTATGGGTATTTATCATTTATAATCTGATACATCATATGTCTCATGTAAGATAAGGTCTGGCTGTACCAGGGACTGCATGCAAAATGCATGAATTTGTCTGCAAAATATGTAATTTCCTTTTTTGAGCCTACAGGCAGAATGGGAAAGGGAAGTACTGCTAATCCTCTCTACAAATGGAAAACAGGCTGAGGGGATGAAGTGATTTGGCCAAGACTACACAGGAATCAGAAAGAGAATGAACACCAGCATCTCCCCCTCACAAAATCTCAGCAAAACACGTACTGTCCCTCAGCACAGCCCATGCAAACGTTGCTTTGTGCCTCTGAAGGATTTAGATGGTTGGCTGGTGTGGGGAATGGTGGACCTGGTCATGTACCACCCAAATTTCAACTGTCCAGGATTTCTGGTGCAAGGAAAAGGATTTGTAATCCCACTGCACCTGCATGTGCTGCTTTATCCCTCCACAGGCCCCAGTCTGTCCAAGTTTTGCTTGAAGAAGGCCAAAGAAAATCCAGCTGTTCCATTTCCTTTTTTCAACTGGTGGCCTCAGAATGTCCATACATTTGGCCACTCTTCCAAGCCAAACCATGCCAGGCTGGTGACCAAGGCTTGTAAAAAAATCTTACACCAGATGGGCCAAGTCTCCCTGCATCTTCTATTTACTAGAGAGAGCTCAGACAACCAAAGTAGGGGGACAGAGATTCCCTTCCTGAAGTAAAACCAAGCTCCCAAATGAGTTTCCCTATCACACTGCTATGCACACACATGCATTAGAAATATCCCAAAATAAGGCCTGGGCCTAGCTTATCCAGCTGGAGGGGAAGACAGAAGTAGCATGCTGAAGATTCAGACTGTGGAGACAATTGCACTGTAGGGACATTTTCCACTGTGTTCTTTTAACTGTCAGAGGGCAGGGATGGATGGGATATTGGGAAGAAATCCTTCCCTGTGAGGGTGGGGAGGCCCTGGCACAGGGTGCCCAGAACAGCTGTGGCAGCTCCTGGATCCCTGGAAGTGTCCAAGGCCAGGTTGGACGGGGCTTGGAGCAACCTGGGACAGTGGAGGGTGTCCCTGCCCGTGGCAGGGGGTGGAACTGAATGGGCTCTAAGGTCTCTTCCAAACCAAAACATTCTGTGATTTCTGGAAAGCAGAGTGCACAGTGGTTGGTAAACTTATTTGAGGTACTTTAACAAAAAATGTTCTAACCAATTAAAATAGATGCAACCTTAGTGACAGAAGAAAAGCCTCAGCAGAGTACTGATCCAAGTCTTCCCAAACAAGGCAGAGAGTGAGATGCTTTACACAGACCACCAGCTGAGTCTGGTGAGCAGCACAAGCAGAGCGCACGCACCGAGCAGGGCCAAAGCTCAGATAAGAGCAGAGTTTTATCTTTGGCTCATTTAATAAGATTATTTACTAAATCACATCAATAACAATTATTATGGAAGACTCTAATGATTTTATAAGGAAACAATTCTGTAAAAAATTCTACTCAAGTCCAAATACCTTTGGAAGGGAGAACAGAAGCTCAGCAAAGCCCCAGGTTCCCTGTGGTGACCCCTGCACCCTCAACAAGTCCTCAGGTACCACTCTGCACAATCTGTAGAAGTGGCAGTCAAGACAGATGTATTTATAGGGTATGTTCCTGAACAACTGCGCCCTCAGAGGCGCCTTTTGCCCAGGATGCCCCTAGAACCCTTTTACTTTCCACTCTGTCGCCTGCGTCCAAGCTGAGTTACCCATCCCATAAGGAAAGTTGTCTCCCATGGCTTAGTGCCTTTTTACCTCCAGCACTCTGCAGGCACGACACCTCATCCAAAGCCAGACAGCTGATGGCACAAGTCCCTCCATCACTTACAAACCCTCATCCTGACGGGAGCCCTGGGGTCTGCCAGTGTGCTGCAAATACCCCCATCATACCTCTACCAGTCACGCCTCCCCGGCCACCCAAAACAAACGGTCCCGAATGTTCAATCCAGCGTGTTCGTCTTGTTTTTTTCTGATGGATTACTGGCTCAGATCAAGCCTCAGTGGCTGTGTCAGCCCCCAGCAGTGTGAGCTGCTGGCCCCCAGCAGGGCCGTGTCCCTCTTGTAGGCGTCACCGAACACTCGCTGAGCTGTGACCAGCACCCGGCAGGTTTGTGTTGTCTTTGGTGGCCAGGGAACAGAGCCTGCTGTTTTCTCAACAGAGTGAGTGTGGAAAGCAGCTTGTTTTACATGGATTAAACAATTATTGACACTGTCACAGAAAAGGGCTTTTGGGTTGTGTCTGCTACAAGAATAATAGAGTGAATAGATTTTTTTTTTTTCCCTGAGCTCTCAGAATTTTTAGTAAATGCTGGTTATTAAAGAGGCCTAGAAAAACACTGGGGGAAAAAAAAATGAGGAGCGGGCAATTAAAACTGTGCCATTCCTAAACGTAGCCACAAATCAGTGACTAGGGAAAGGGGAAGCTTGCCATTTAAAGACAAACTGTTCCTATTCAGTTAAGCCTAGAAGCTTGAAGCAGCAATTGTCAACAAGAGAATAAGCACTATTACCCTTGAAAATATAAACCAATTTTAATTACAGTTGACATTTTTGAGACTGGTGCTGAGTATTATCATCAGATGGAAAATCGCTGTCATCTCTCTACCCTTGGGGACACGAACACTTAGTGGAAGTTACTCTAAGTGCAATCCAGGCTCCAACCTGCTTTGTTACTGGCCTTGCAGTTGGGAAGGAAAACTTAAGCTGTCATAATCAGATGACAGACTCTGGTCGATTGAGCAAAACCTCTCCACAATGTGGCAGGGGATGCTAAAATCTTCCAGCAATGAGCAGAGATTGAGTCTGAGCACTCAGGGGAAGAGGCTCTCTCCAGTCTTGCTTCTCCACTCCCTCGCCACAGCCTGGCAGCAGCAACCTCTGCAGAGCAGGGCCTTCGCCCTTCAGAGACTTCTGATGCTTCCAGGGGCTGGATGTGCTGCACGGAGAAGGGCAAGGTCCTGCCCTGGGAGAGGGGAGGTGGAGCTGTGCCACAGCCAAGGGAAGGGACATCACCGGGCAGCAGCCCAGCTCTGCCTCTCCTGCCCTGGCAAAACCTCAGGGTGACATGAGGGGCTTCCCCTCCCTGCAGATATAAGAAGTTCACTCTCTGCATTTCCAATATCGGACAGCAAGATTTTAGTGAGGAGTGAGAAGCAGCTGTAACATTTAAAGCATCAGATCTGCTTTCTAGAAATGGTGCTTTCCAGGCACCTGCCTTCCAGGGCAAACACTGACTTCTCCGTGGATTGATAGGCCTGTGACCCACTTTTGCCTTCGGAGGACATCTGCTCAATCCAGATGTTCAGAGCTGGGCTGTACCAGGACTCTGAGCCAGCACTTCCCACTGCTTAGAGCAAACCTACCACCTAACACAGGCCTCACAGAAAATCAAACCCTGAGTTTTCTGAGTTTGGCAACCAACAACAGCAACTGAAGTTTTGCTAAGGAAGCTGCAGCCCTCTCTTCTTCAGAGACAGAGGTGGAAGCAGCTCCTTCATGCCAGGGTGTGATGGCAATTCCCATCCCCAGCGCTCACAAGCTGCTGTATGGAGAGCAAAGGCAGCTGTGAAGGAAGAGACGGCACAAGACAGTGACATGTGAAAACAGGGCCAAAGTGCAGATTTCAGTGTCTGAAGTAAGGACTGATTCCAGCCCTCTCCTCCTCCTCTGCTCTGTCCAGCTCCCCAAAAGCCTGAAAGAGGGTAATAGTGGGGGAAAAGGGATCCCAACCCAGTGTTTTACAAAGGCAACACTGGAATTTCTGTGAGCTGACCAACAGAACTATCCATGAGACAGAGGTTGGGAAATAGCAAATTTCTTCTCCTAAAAGAAGATGGGTCTGGAAGGGACATGTCTCATTTAATGATGGAAGGAAGTGAAACAAAGCAGCAGCATCTCCCTTCCTTCTAAAACCAGCACAAAAGAAGTAAGGGGCTTTGATATTGATAATAGCCTAAAAGAAATGTGTGCTGTCAGTGAGCTCATCCTTGTGAACCCATGAGACAGTTCTCCTGCCTTTCAGCTCTGTCTCTGGGCAGTGTCCCCAAGATCTAACACAAAGTAATTGTCAGTACATTGTGACTTTGACTGGAAATCCCAGTGCTGAGAAAGGAATCTTCTGGGCTTTGATGTAGAGATTTTGGTAGCATCTGTGGCTCCCCATCTCAGAACACGCTCATTTGATGTATTGTTGAGTAGAGGTATTTGTTATCGTCTCAGAGAACATGCATGTAGCTTGGTAAAGCTATTTCCTGACTGCCTTCTAAGACTGATAGTATAAGGGTTGTTTCTGAGGCATCAGTTCATCTGATACAGAGAACAAGGCTGGAGACAAATGTAGAGACCTCCAAAGTGTTGGCATTACAAGTCGCTTTGAGGTCCCTTTTGGTTCCTTCCAGGCACACTGGGATAGAAAGCAGGTTCCCTTCATGCAAACTACAATGTCATTTTTGCCTAGGACATAAAGGGCTTGAGGAGACAGTCTCTCCTGAATCAGGAATACGGACTGGCAGCAGCAGGAAAGCTCCCTCCAGGACCCACACCCTGCCTATCAGTACAGGCTGATCCATGTCCACGGTGGGATGGACTCGTTCCCATCACCACTACCCCCCAGCACTCTCCAATCTAGCCAGTACAGCATGAACTTGATTATTTTTCTGCCAGCATTTGCCTGCAATATGTTTTTCTCAGCCTCTGCCAGGCTCCCCCTTTGCTGTGCAAGGAGAGAGCCACACTTGACTGTTCTGTAACCTCAGGAAGCTGAGCCTCTCTAAAGCTGTTTTGGGACACTGCCATGAGCCTCTTAGGAATATTAAGGCACCATGGTGAGCAGCACATGACACTGCAGCAAGGCTGTACCACTGTCAGTGGTAGGTGGAAGGTCCTTTCCACAGTGTCCCTGCATTTCTGTCTGTGCCCGAGAGACACCAGTAGCTTTTCCTGTAATTTTTACAGACACTGTACTGAATGCGTCAGGGAAAACCAAGCTTAGGGCATTTCTCTAGAACAGGGAAGGGTACCAACACACCTGGCCAGGTCCTGGCATAACCAACACACCTTCAGTGCTGGCCGCTTCTTTGTTGCTGGGGCTCTAACCTAATCCTTTTATGCAGGATTGCTGTGAGGTCTTAATTCCCTGGGTCATCCCTTTATCTCTTTTGAATTATCCTAGCAAGCCTCTAATCTTTTACAATTTCTTTTTTTATTTCACAGGATCCAATCTACTGATTTCTACCTCACCCCCAGAGCTGCCATTTAGCTGGTGTAAGGTTTTGCTGGAGTTTAGTTGTTGTTCTTCCTATGAAGTTTTAGAAATGCCCTGCTCTCTTCTGTAGCTTTTTTAGTATTTGTACCACACAGGTATCTCTACCTTGCCTTGCCATGTAAGAATGAGATATAAATGAGCATGAAAGAATGATATAAATGAGAAGTCCAAGTTATTTCACAAACGCTGTTTACAGTTTAACCACACAGGTATGTTTATAGCTACATCGATTACACAAGAGGAAACAGGCCCTAGGGAACTGTGGTACCCCCTTGTTTCAAGGGCAGCTTGCAGCCATCACTCAGAATGGACATCAAAATGTCCTTTCCCAAGAAATTATGCAGTCACCCATGTCCACGATTTGAACAATTCCTGTTTGCAGCAGACCAGGACTGCCCTACCTGGCATGCCAGTACACCCAAAGATATAAGCCTGGCCTTGCCAGGAGAAACACATCTGTCACAAAGGTACAAAGAAAGTTGAACATGTTTAACATCTTGCTGGATCAGCCTCCTAAAGTGTTTAAAACAATGGAAGAGGAAAGCATGTGTTCCTTTCAGCACAATCTGTGCCTTATAATCAAGTCTAAATGCTCACAATCCTCTCAGATCCTAATGAGAAGAATGACATAAATGTCAGAATGTTCTGCCCTTTCTACAGGTTTACAAAAATGAAATTAAACATAGGCTTTCTATTACAAAACAATAGGCAAATTGAAGACCAATTATGCAAACCCATCAGAGAACCTGGTGAACTGTGGAGAATTTTGCATTTCTGAGGCGGAACGACTTTTTAGATGAAAAAAAACCCTCTACTCCAAGAAATTGAGAACATCTGTGCCATCAAAGAAAGAATGCAGTGAATAATTGGACAATCATAGACAGGCAGCCATTTGAATACGAAGCCGTTTGTAATGTGGCAGTGGAAGGGAAATTACAGAATGCCAGCGCTGCCTGGCTGTCACTCGCCAGTGGGCTCCCTTTGTGCCTATTATGGCATGTGGTGTGCTCACTTCACAGGAGCCTGCAGGGTCGGCAGCGGGGTCTCCAGGGTTATCTGCTTCCATTATTTTGCACATCAGACACATAATGAAAAAGGAGCAGGCAGAGAGGTCCTTGAGCATTTACTTCCTCCAGCATCTGAGTTTGAGTACACCTTTAACCCCCCTGACAGACAGCCCAACCTGCGGCCTCCCCCAGACAGCTGACTCCCAGCACACAGCAAATATTCTCCCTCTGTCAGCTGACAAACTTTGGTGACCTCTTGCCTCAAGCATTATTATCCTCCTCGTTTCCAGCAGGCAAATCCCACATGGAAGGGGAGGCACATGGAGCCACCGGGCAGCCTGCAGCCCTGCTGGCTCCCAATCTCCCTGCAGGAGTGACCCACAGAAACCCTTCCTTGCTCCAGCCGGTGGC
Organism: Falcunculus frontatus; assembly: GCA_013398115.1. Lineage (NCBI taxonomy): Eukaryota > Metazoa > Chordata > Aves > Passeriformes > Falcunculus > Falcunculus frontatus. The sequence continues at coordinate 198,734 of VZRV01002237.1, read as the reverse complement.
ATCGAACCGTGGCTGGACATCTACAAAATGTGGGTAAAGGCCCAGGGGACCTGAGCAACAGACAGCCATGGTTCATCTCCAACTCCAGCAGCCAAAAGGACCTGTCCCCAGGAAGAGGAGGCTGAGCTGGGCACACACTGTTCCCAGGAGCACACCTCTGCACCAGCCCCACACCGCTCCTCAGCAGGACCTCTCTTGTTGCCGCGTGCTGTAGAATTACAGCGTGAGGGGAAAATGCTTTAGGATATCTTCCAGGACGAAATAGGCAAAATAAAAGTGATCAGCTTAGTTGTGATTTCATGGCTAGTTGCACAGATATTCATGTGTTACTTTGCACAGTCAGTCTAATAACCAGCTTTCAGAAGGACAGACAGCGTAATGAATGGGTTGTAAAACATGCTCATAAAAACATTATAGCATGTCTTGGAGCATTTGTTAGCTGTTTGTGATTTACTGGGTCCCCTGTTTTACATTTTCTTATAACTTGCACATTTCATCTGAAAAATAAGCTTTCAATGTGCATGCAATTTATTTTAATTTCCCTCCCCCCTCACAAGATGATAAAACTTTTACAGCCATGCAAGAATGGCAATATTGTAGTCACGAGGTTCATTATACAGTAATTAATACATGTTAATATCCTGTAAATATTATGTTATAATGGCTTTAAGTAAATACATACTGTACATTTGCAGTACCTATTAAGTCAGCACCACTTAAAATGAAATTAATCTGTTTAAAAAGTCTAATGTCAACATGGATATTCTTTAAAAATTACAGTACAGTGTTGCAAGCCTGAGCGGTGGTTCAGTCAGCATTTAATTATGGAACTTTGACATTAATGGTTACTTTCCTGGTTTATTTAACTGGATTGGACACATGGGCCAGCATTAAAGGAATGAGAAGGGTAGAAGGAAGGTCTCGCTGTTACGAGAAGCTAAAATCCCAAATAATATGTCCCATTACCGTTAGAGTGAGTGCCTGCAAACTTGCCCATGGATTATTATGGCAGCCTCCCCTTGCGAAGGACCTGGCAGCCCTGGTACCCTGCTCCACACAACAGTGCAGCCCCAGAAATGCTGCCTTCAGAAGGAACTGGTGGGACTCCAGTTTGGTTTTGTCCATTTGAGGCATCATATCACTTCATTAAGGGATGGTACCTGGTGCAGCCACGCAGTGTCAGCAGCAGAGGCTTTGTTCTCTCTTCAGCCAGGGCCTTAGACGTTGCCTTTGTCCTGCACTGAGTCTTCCTTCTCCTTATGAAAGGCACTCCCTCCCAGGCGTATCAGCCTTTTAACATTTTCAGTTACTCTCCACTGTCCTAAATACACAAAGGAAAAAAATTGCCCCAGTTGCTGCAGCCGTGAGGCACAAATGCAAGACAAGGTGACACATGCTGAACAAGGAGCCCAGGAAGGGTCAGCTTTTCTTTTGCCTACGCACTCAGCAAGAAGAGATAACAGAAGGCAAAATCTTTCCCAATGCGTCTCATAGGTATTCATTTTCTATAGAAGTCTTCATCTTAGGATGTATGTGTCTAAAGAACGCTCATCAGATTAGACCTGCTCCTTTACTGTTGGGTGTGTGGAGTTGTCTAGCTCCAACCTTAGAGGTGCCAAAAAATAAATAAAATGCAGCTCTGTGAACTGCAGCCTTGATTGTTCCCAAGAGGTGGGGTGCAGGCATTTCAGAGACACACACTAAATCTGAAACAGAGCAAGAGAGCAGCCCAGCTCTCCCAAACCCCTTACCAATACTCAGAGCCCCTAACATATCACTGCTTTCCAAAGGTAATTCCAATGATGCATAATTAAGCAAACAGAGTTCCACCAGAAACAAAGGCAGTTTAGGAAGCTTCTCTTCCATTAGTGGAAATTGTTAAAAAGTCCTTCTTCTAGATATCCAGACATTATGCCAGGACCACGAATGCAAGGAGTCTTGGACTCTTTCCACTTTTCCATGGTCAGTTCCTTCAGGTTTTACCATCAAACTAACCTGAATAAGCTTTCCTTGCAGGGCAATTCTCTAGTCTGTGCTGAAGGTAACAGTTTGGGAGAACCATTTAATGGGGTAACTACATCCTTCATTGTGATGGCTGGAACTGATGTCCTCCTTGGCTGCTCGGGGAAGCACAGCCAAGTCAGGACTCCAAATGCTGGGAGGCATTTTAAGATTACGGAGATAAATGACAAGAGCTCAAGAAAGGCCAAAAATGTGTGTGTAAACAAAGAATGTTGGTCTAGAGGCTGTGGTCTGGTGAAACAATGCCGAACTAGACCCAAGACAAAAGTGAGGTTTCAGATGTATTTTCCTTCCCTTTCCCCTGAGGCCAGCAGCCACTGTCTGGTCTTCAGTGAATCAGGGCAATGTGAAGGTATCCCAGCCTTTTTCCATCTGATAGAGCCCAGAGTGCCAGCTGGAAAGCTGGGTGTCATCTGGCTGTACCACCTTCTGGGCAAACCCTTTCCCCAGGCAATTACCCATCAAAAGAGATCACGTCAGGTGTGAAGCAGAGCCTCTGGCTTTGTGGCTGCTCTGCAGTGAGAAAGTGGCTGGGACAGATCTGAAACCTGGCTCCTCTGTGTTACAGAAGCCCCTGACATCTTGCATTTTATGTAATGCTTCAGCACTGGCTTTAGAAATAGGGAGAACAGCAGCATTCTTTGGCATGCTGCAAATACAAGAGCACGGATAAATGGAGCACCAAGGAGGCAGAGGTAGTGTCTGGAGGTGGGAGGTTTGCATCCCAGGCTGGATTCTCCCATAGCTTTCCTCAAAGGTAAATCACTTAACCCTGTGCCTCAGTCTCCCTACTACTAAATCACTGTTCATGTTTGGCTACCTCCTAAGTCACCTCTGGGCTTACCTAATTAACATTCACAAGACCTCCAGAGATAAAGCACTTTCATAACTGCATTGTAAGTCTTGTAATCTCTTGATGTTCCCATGCAAAAGAGACATCACAGAGCACGGGAATAGCCTGGGCAAGCTCTGATCTGCTCTTCACTTCCAAGAGCTCTTTTCTCAGTGACCCCTTCTTTTAGCAGCACATTCACCTTGGCCTCTCGTGAGTGGGAGTGATGTGCAGCATCCCTACCACCAGCTTCCATGAGCCATGGAAACCTGCTGCTATGGCCAGGGAGAAGCAACCAGCACTATTATTTGGTTCATTTGCTGAGGTTTGTAACCTAGAATTAATTTTCACATTGAGTCCAAACGCTGCCTATTTCACACATATCTGGGTAGCAGACAAGAGCCCTTTTAGCAACAGAAGCAGACAGAGCTACAATCAAGCAGCCCAAGGTACAAACCTTTAATAGTTCAGTAATCAGTAATAATCAACCCTTCTCTTTATCTTTAGGGAAATCTAATAGAATCCAGCTACTCTACAGTGAATATATTTACATTTGTAAGACTGAACGCAAGCATACGTTATCTACTTAATTAAAATCTAAATTCTCTAACTAACCATTTGTTGTTTCTCCTGGGTGCACGTTACATACATTACTGGTGTTTTCCTGAAATCTATTGCTAATGGATTAAAATAACTCGATGAAATGTTTCACTTGCCACATGAGGTTATGAAAGACCACAAAATGCTCTGATACTATGCACATAGGGAACTCCCCCCCAGGACTGCAGCTCCCGTTTCTCTGTGCTAGGAACCCCAATCCTTCCCCCCAGGTTCCTCTTTGGGGACAGGGAAAATGTGACTCTCCCAAACACCAGTGCAACTGCTCAGACTGGAAACTCATCTCATTAGCACTTGGTCGGGAATGGTTTTGGGAACACTGTCAAAGTACAGACCTGGTGTGGTCAGAGGGAGGGGGCATCATTAACCATACAAAGGATGAGATTTGAGGTCTTGAAGGTACAACTCTACTGCCAGGTTTGACAGACATGACACTGACCCCATGGAGACCTGAACCCTCTGAAACACCAGCTGGGAGCCCGGCAGGACCTGCCAGCACATCTCTAATAGCACCAGACACACATCTTCAGGAGCAGAAATGCTCACAAGTGTTCAGTCTCCCTGGAAGAGGGAGTACCTTTGAGTATGGTAGTCTCTTTGTACATCTGCCAGATTTTGGGAAGAAAAGACAGTAGAAATGAATTAACTGCCACTGTTTAATTAGAAAGTTGTCCTCGGTAGTTTCCCTTTCTCTGAGTTAATTCTGTTCTTAAAGTCTTTCTGCACAGGAACATGTGGCTGTGCTGAGTTGGTTTGGTTGTGTGTTGGTGGCACATGGTCCCCGTGACCCTCGGTCCCTGTGTCTGCACACCCAGGGCCACAAGAGACCCCTCAATACTTCAGGACTACATTTTCTCCAGAAAGCTCAAACATATCCTGTAAGGATTTGAATGTCATTGCTTCCCTGGTGGTGAAACACTGATCTCCTTCCATTTTCATGCGGAGAACCTCCATCCACCCTCTGAGGGGGCACAGCTGGCCCCTTCTTCGACAAAAGGCCAATTATGTGTCCAAATTATGAACATCTTCCGAGGGTCACAGTCTTTACCACTGGTGCTAAACCTGGCTCATTTGCTGGCTCTCTGGTTACATCTCCTTTGCATAGGTGTTAAACACCATTAGCTGGTTTAAGCGTCATGAAGAATCTCCTCCACAGAAAAGCAGGGAGGGGAAGAAGAGGGGTGGAGGTGAGGCATTATCAAATTAAGACTGATGGCTACTGCTCATGAATGAAAGGAACCTCCCTACAGCCTCAGATCATTACTGCAAATCACATTATTTAGAGAGATGCCACCAGGAATTCTGCTTTGCTTCCAGCAGACACAAAGTAAAAGGGCACCTTCTGAAAGCCATTCAGGCTATTCTGTGTTATAATTAAAAACAATTTCTATCCTCAGTAGGGTTTGATTCAGGTAACTCATTACCCCCAAGAGCCATTTGTGAGACTAAATTGAGAATGCAAATTAATGTCAGCTTTAACAATAATGCTTCTTTTCTTCCTGCTTTCCGCCTCTTTTGCTAGCTTCCATTTTTGGAAGCTTTCTTTGATATCAAGTAGGTGCCTAGAGCAGAGTTGCCAGGGGACAAAGAGGGTTTTGTACCTCTCTTATTAGACACTCTTTCGTGCTTAGTTGCTGCAATCCTGGCATGCCAGGCAGTGCCAGTGCTACACCTGCAGTCAGAAGCACAGAGCTACCTGCCTCTCCCCAGCTGCAGCCCTGGGCCAGGGGTTTCTCCATCAGCTGAGAGAGTGGAGTTCTTGCTGTGGTTACAGGCAGGAATTCCCCAAACCCCTCTTCACAGTCCTACCACAAGGGGCAATTGCTCAGGTTATTACTGTAACACGAGCTGGAACATCCCTGTATCCTCTGTAGGGAAACCAAAGCTCTCCAACCACAGACACTGCTCTGACTGCACCTGCACTTGTCATGCTTCCCTCTAACTTGCTGTCCTCTTGTTTGATCATGTCATCATATTATAACTGTTTTGCATGCTCTTCTCTAACTCCTGGCTTGTATCCAGTCTGATTCTGCCTTAAATCCAGCCCAGCAAAAGGACACCTGCTATTCCTCACAAAGAACAGAGCAGCAAATACAAGAACTGAAAAGTTTTGCTGCTGTTCCTTGCTTAGACAACACGTGACCACAGTAGCAGTGTGGAGTAACACGAGGTTTTGGCTTGGGTTAAAGGGCAGGAGGGTGTGCACTGGGCTGCTGCACTGATCAAGTATGGCTTACCCATAAACTCACACCAAAATGGGAGTGAGAATCCTCTGTGTCTCCCATCAAACGCCCACAAAAGGCCAAACAGGTAAAACTGACCAAATAATTATTGTTAAAAACTGAAGTAAGCCAGAAACCCTGACCCCAGGGGATGGCTGGAATGCAGAGCAAGTTACTGCTGCTGGTCTCTGCTGGTGGCTGTAGCAAAAAGGCGAAGCTGTTATTTATGGTCCTTTATTCTTATAGCATTTGATGTCTTTAATGCAGTCTTCACATAGGAGCGTGATGAAGTGCTCTTACTTCCATTTCACATATGACGAAAGAGAGACACAGTCTCCTATTCTCAAAAGGCACTTGAGCTCCTAATGCCCTTGGAAATCAGCTGTACTGGAGCTCTGAAATACATGGGAAAAACACACATGCCCAGGGGGCTCATCCAGGCTTGCCAGTACTGGCAGCTGCACACTGACACCTCCAGAGCCCTGAGATGTGCTGGATGAATGCCCGGGGGGCTGTGTCTGCCCAGGAAACAGCAGCTCTCAGGGGCTGGTCTCTGCTGCTGTGGAATCCCCAGCCTCAGCTCACCCTTTCCCGGGAGCCAGTCACTCCAGATAAGGATGTCCTACTGAAGAAAAGCTGCATCTCAAGCACACAGAGCACCAGCAAACTCAGAGCACCAAGGATGGGGGATACGGTTTGGAGTCCTTCTTTCTCCATGGCTTAGGTTCAGGAGGGATCCAAGGGATTATTCCTGTTCTACAGCAAGTGGAAGTATTTTGAAGGTCCTCTAACTCATACAGGGGAATCCCAGTTCTGCTCTTGACTTTTCAGTGGCCTTCAGCAAATTATTCCTCATCTTTATGTGTCCCCATCTGGAAGAGTCGGTTACCGGTGCTGGCCTCCGATTTGATGGATTAACTTGTTACTAATTCCACTGTGTTTGACAAGTCCAGAGCATTCCTTACTAATCAGCAGAAACGTATTAATTCTCATTATGACTGCTTCTCATGTCCTTTCTGATAAAGCTCACTGGGAGATACAATAGTTCTCCAGAACACAGGCAGAGTCCCTTGGAAAAATCAGCAGGAAAAAACAATCAACCCATTTCTTTGCAAAAATAACTTCATATCACTATGGGAATTTGCCTCACATTAGACTTCCAGAGGAATTTTCCACTCACTCAATTTCTTAGCTTTTTCTCCACAGAGAAACTGCCTTTTAAACCCACATTTTCTGGGTAATTGGACTGAAAATGGGTTTTTCATGGCAGAGAATGGAGCTGTCTCCTCCATGGTTGCCAGCCCACACCCCAGAGGCTCTTCACTTTGTCCCCTGAACATGAAGCTGACACCAGTATTCCCAGTGGGTTGCCAGATGCAAACATCAGTGCTTCCCTCCCCGGACAGTGCCAGACAGGATCCCACATGGCAGAATTCCTCAGGAAACCCCTTCCTGCAGAGCACCACAGCTGCTTGTGTTTGGGGTGCAGGGAAGCATCTCCCACGTGTGGAGGTTGCTCACCACAGCCATGGAACATCCCGTGTGTAAAGCAGCAAAGCTATCCCAGGATGGAAGTTGTACATCCAAGTCCAAATTAATCCAAAGAGAGACAATCTCCTTGCAGTGGCATTTGCAGGATGCAGGTGGTGACCTTCCCACCCAGGGAGCTCCCACCCCACCTGGATGCATTGTCCTCTAATGCATGCAAGCTCTGCTACCTCTCTGTGCCCCCTTTCCCAAGAACAGGACCAAGGGGGGAAGGAGGTTGTCCAATTTTTTTTTTTTTTTTTTTTTTTGGTGGGGGTAGGAGGGTTGTTTTACTTTTTTATAAATCTGGCTGACATTTTGACTTTGAGCTGCTTGGAGCAGCTACCTCTCTTGCTATGCATATTCATGATAGCCATCATCCTTGCTGACACATCAGTCACCTCTGGAGCTAAAACAATGAACCACGACAACTTGTGATAGCAAGGGCTCCCACCCCTGCCTGCTGAGGCACCACAACAAGCACTTTCAAAGCCAAGAGGGCACCTTCCCATACTAGAGAGGGAGTTCTTAGTTTAACCCTCCAAAATAAAAAATGTGAGCAAGACAACAACCCCACACATTTCTTTTTGATCTTCCGGTGAAAAAAAAAACCCTGAAAATTGTATTTTTGGTAAAACAAAGTGCTCACTTGGAGCAATACTGTAGTTCTTTAATGCCTCAAAAAAACCCCCCACAAGAACTCAAAAAATTATTGATAGGAAAATCTGATGTTTCACCTCTATTAATTAGTTTCCCTTCTGCATGCAAACTGACCTACTGAATTCAGACCTCAATCTGAATCCATTGATAGTCAAAACTTTCTTCCTTTTTGCACAGAACTATTACTGAAAATTAGTTTTTATTTGGAGTCCAAGTTCTTGGGCAAACCAGTAAGCCCAAGTTTCAAAAAGAGAGAGCAACCAAAATCTCTATTTCCTTGAGAACAATAAAATCTTAACAAGTCTCCTCATGGTATCACACATCAGAATCTGTCAGAAATTGCTTCCTGAAAGAAAAGATTACTCCGTTTATCAAATATCTTGTAAATTCATATTGTTGACATGAGTAAGACTAGAGAGAGTTGCATGAATTATAACAAAGGACTCTGGCTCCTCTCTGCCCATTTCACTTGAATGAAATAAATGTCAAGAGAAAGCGGCCTGAAATGTCTTTTGGAATAAGATGTGATTCCCCAGGATGAACAGAGGGGGACTGGCCAGATCTGGTCCCTAAGGCAGTTTGGCATAACAGTGGCAGCAGCTTTGGCCCATGGAGCTGCTGCCTGGAGCAGCACAGCCCCTTGAAGGCTTCCTTGCACCCTCCTATAGCTCTGTCCTCTCTCCTATACAATACATGCATCTGTACTCCTCATCCTACTCTGCCGCCTCCACACCTGTACTGCTCACATTCCCAGTATGCCCGCCTCCTTACCCGCATCCCTTCTTCAAATGCAAGGACCCTGCAGCTCATGCAAGAGGCTGGAGGGATGGGATCTAATCCCAGAATCTCCTTTCCAGCAGGCAGAGGCTCCCTCCCCAAAGAGTGCACAGCAAAACGGGGAACATCCTTCAGAAACCCCCTGCAAGTGTTCTGGGCCAGAATGGATGTGGCTGGTCCAGTGGAAGGTGACTGTGCCCATGGCAGGGCATGGAACCAGATGAGCTTCAGTGTCCCTTCCCACCCAAAACAGTCGGGGATTCTGTGATATTTCCCTATAACCTGAGCAATCTGCTGCCACACCTGACAGCCAGCACTGAGAGTGAGGGATGGGGTGGCTGATGGGGCAGGAAGAGACCCCGGCCTGGGTAAATGCCTGGTCTTGCTGCCTCCAGATAGTGCAGAGTGCTGCTGTTTCAAGGGCTGCCAGGAGGCGGATTGTCCCCAAAATGCCAGCCATTACCAAATCCCCTTCCCACAGCTGGGTGAGCTGTTTTCAGTCACAGACTCACTGTAGCAGCAGTGTTTTGCCTGCAGCTCAATACACAGGCATGCCAGTCGTGAGTCTGAAGAGACATTTTAGTTGTGAGCTGTAGTCTTTCTTAGCTGAAAGCACACCAGTGCACCCATAAAAGTAATATAATCTCAGGAGCAGAGGGAATGCTACTGGAAGAATTGGTTTGAGCCAGGCTGATTCTTGCTCTATTTTCTCAGGAAAAATCTCCAGGACAACTGTGCAAGAACCAGAACCACTGATCTGGCTGCTGGGCTCAGCCTGGCTCTCACCAGGGGTCTTCTGGGTGCCCTCCACTCTCACAAGCACGTCTCTGTCTCTGTTCAGTGCTGCCTAAGCCCCGGGAGGCTGCGTCCTGCCATGCCATTAGATCCACCATCTGACCATATATCCGTTCTGTTTAAAGCACAGCTTTGGGAATCCAAGGCTTGTGTTCAGTTCTGGTCCTGAGAAAATCTCTCTGCATAACCTTGGGCAGGAGATTAGATATCAGTGAACTGCAGTTCACACTCTGCAAAATGGGGAGCACACTGCTTTATCTGTTCAGACCGTCAGCTCAGTGACCCAGGACAGATAGACATACACTGACTGGGGACCCTCAAAATGTCACTGCCATACAACTGAACATTATTGTTTGGGAGCATCAAATGGATATTAAAGTCCAGCCACTGTTTAGCCTAAACATTTTGTATACTTGCCTGTAGACTCACAAATTCTGTCTTCACAAGAGCAAGCAGAAAGACCACCCTGCCTGGCTAATACATCTAAGAAAACCCATTAAGTCATCCCTGCAATCTAAACCCATAGGGACAGGCTGACAGCCCAGTGCTGCTGTTTCCTGTGCTGTCTACACCTCCTGAGCCATCCTCTCCCCTGCAGAACCATTGCAAGGACACCAGTGTTAGTTCTGGTCACCTGGCAATGTCACCAGGTCTTTGGGGAGTGTGCAGCCTGCCATGTGCAGCCCTGGCCTGCAGGGTCTGCTAATCCACCCGTGCTGGCCAGCAGAGTGTGAGAGAAGCTTGCCCATGGGGAAGGGAAGGCACTGCAGCCCGACAGGTTGAGTCCTTTGACCGTGGCTGAATCATTTCAGCCTCCTTTAGAGCAGTTACATGCACAGACCCTAGAAACTGGGAAAGCTCGGAACTGTACTGCAGACTGAGTAAGGGAGGAGAAAAATGGAAGCTTTTGTCCACAGCAGAAGTGCTAGGCTCCATCAGACAAGATTCCTTTCCACAAGACTGTTAAATAACAAGTGTTCAACAACTCTTGCTTATGCCATACATTTTCATGTTGCTGTACCCAGAGAACTTTACTTCTGTGAGAAGCTGTGAGTTTCATCCAATGGCATTTGGAACTAGTAATGTGCATTTCAGGCTAGATAGATGGGATACGAGGATCCCTCAAAATGAGCTGGGAAAGCCACAGGACCCAGACAGTCCAGGCAGAGGCCATCTGCAGGAGCTCACACATGACTCCACTGAATTACACGACTTACTCCGAGATGAGAATCTGAATCAGAACTGCATTTTTCCCAGGTGATAACATTTGGATGGGAGCACAAACAGCTCAAATCACTAAAAGCCTGAAACAAACATCCTCTGTCCTGTGATGGAGAAAATATTTTTGTTCTTCAGCATTTGGGATGGCTCGGGAGCACTGGTGCGGAACCAAAGCCCCTAAGTCTAGAAAAGGGAAATAAATCTACAGCTTGTCACGATAAAGAAAAAAGGTGTATTTGTTTTCTGAATTAATAAAGTTCAGTTTAATCTCTGTTCCACTAGGCTGCAATTCCACAGAGTGTGGTGAATTCTTGCAGTGGGAGCAGAGGGTATCCTGCAGGCCCCAAAGCTGTACTTTTGCATGAATTAACAAAAACTCAGTGTTCTGTGCAAACCTCATCTGACTGTAAGCTGAGCTTCCTAATTGAGAAGCCACTTTTTTCTTCAATTAGAGAACCTTCAGAATTCAGTTTTTGAGCCTTCATTCTGAATGACAATATGCCCCATTTCCATCATAAATCTAACCTAGTTGCCACACTGTCTCTGTTCTACATTAAACCATGGGCTGTGGTGATGAGGGGAGCGGGATGGCCTTAGAAAGGTTGGGTTTCAACATTACCAGCACTCAAGGTTTGTCCTAGCTTTCTGCCTACATGCAGCTCTAAATCTTCTTTGATCAACCACGCACACCCAAGTCATGCCTATTCTCCCACCCCCAGCTTCTCCGTCTCCCAAGTACTATGCACTGGAAGCCCAAACATTCCCAGCTTCAGATGAAGAACCTACTCACTGAGCTCACCTGAAGATACTTCTTTTGGCCTAATTGTGCCTTGCAGGAGGCAGTGTGATGTCATCTCCCTGCATACAGCTCTTGGACCACACCACACATCCTCCAGAGCAGCAGCACTGGCAACAATAAATAATAACTAACAGTGATTTCAGCATTCTTCAGGATCTAAATGCATTTTAGGGGCTCCTATCGCTAGAAAATGCAGCCATTAGTTTGATCACTCTTTTGGGGTTTGGAGAAAAAAGGCTGGTAAAGAAAATGTACCGTCACCTGCAAGCTGAGCAACTTCCATGGATTTGTTCCTTCTCTTCCTACTCATCCCAGCCCTGCACTAGAAAAGCAGCCTAGGGTAAAATCAGGATAGCAGGATACTTGGGAGGGAGAAGCAGAGACAAGGGGTTACTGTCCTCTCCCGAGGATGAAGGAAAGCTTTCTACTATACCCGAGAAAGGGCAGGAGGGAAGGACTGGTCTCAGGCCATGTATGAGATGGGAGTACTGAAGGGAAATGGTTATGAAAGCAGAAAGGTTTGTGTGCTTAAAAATTGTGAAACTCATTACTTTTGTTCGTGTGCTCCCTGAGTGGCATTACTGTGCATTATGCTCTGTAAAGAATGAGGTGCTCTTCTGCTGTGCTTCACACTGGCTATTGAGAGATATTCCAGGCTGGCAAGTCCTTGTATGAAGCTATTTTAGTTTTCTTCAGAGGAAACCAATGCCTTTTCAACAAATAGAGAAAAAAAAAAGAGTTCTCTTTTCTTTCTGCCATTGTTGCTAGCAATGACAAGGCTGCTCCAGGATGGATCCACAGGCACTAAACACAGATCAGGTCATTGCCTTCAAAGCCTAACTAGTTTATGCCAGTTTGGGATTTGGCCCTGTGAATTCAAGCCCACTTCAGCTCTCTCCACATTCTCACTTGCTATTAACTCTGCTGAGCTGTGGCCCATATCACTGTTTGCTCTGATTTTTCTTGATACTTCCTCTCTCTGACCTCTTTTGGAAGAGCTGGTAACAGCTTGCCTCCTTGAATGTCGATTGTTTCCTTCACATCAAGTGAAAAGCAAGGTCAAGATCCAGCTGCTACCAAATGATAGCTTTAAAACAATGGCTTTTGGTGGAGACCAAACTAATCTGCTCCAAGCTCTTTTTTGGAGAGAGGAGTGAGGAGTGGGTTGAGAATGGGTCTTTACACCTTCTCGAAGCAGGCAGCCTGCTTTGATGTCAAACTGGGGCAAATAAAGTGCTGATAGAAGAGATCACAGGGCTGATCACAGAGGGCACACAGGCAATGTGCTGGCTCCCACAAGAATGGAGCCAAGAAAACATTTCTCCAGAGACTAAACACTTAACTTTTGCAAGAAAAAAAACCCACTTAAAAATCTACATATGACACACGCATTGTCCCAACACTGTATTTTGTTACTTTACTACTGAAAAGGCTGGTAAGGCTGGGAGAGCAGGAGATGGGCTGCACAGAGCCCTACACATTGCTGGTTTCCAACACAATGAAGATAGAGGTGGGCAAAGCGGCTTACAGCACATACTAGCTTATGATGTGACCAAATTCCACTTTCAGGGACTTAGGTAATTATGCTTCGACAGAAGTATAAACAAACCCAAACAAAAAACCCAGGAGAAACCCCCTGGACCAGAAGAAGCTCAGCAGAGCCATGGTCAGAACCTAGAAGCCATCATGCTGCTGAGGGACAGCCCAGACTGCTTTCTCAAACCAGTGTGCCCAGCAGGTACAACACAGTGTGTGACTGGTAGGAGCGCCTCAGGAAACACCCACATGACCTTCATAGTGCCAGAATACACTTCACACCTTGGGCTGCTTGTTTGCCCTTCCCTGCTCCCCACTGGACCTGTTCCTGCACCACCCTCCCAGCAGCTGCAGCTCGTGTGGGTTGAGGCATCCTCCCCTTCCCCACCAGTGTCCCCTCAGGTGCTCAGCTGGCTCCTGTTCCCTCCAACCTTGGAAATGAGCCTGAAGGCTTCACTGGGGTGTCTGTGGGGAATGAAGCAAAAGGGATTTGGGTCCTCAACATGAGGGGTGATGAGCACATCTCTCATCAAGTCCCTCTCTGAAGGGGTTGTTTCATTGGTCCCACAGCCTCGACTTGAAACATTGCCTCCTGAGCTGCTGCTGAAAGCCAGCTGTCTACCATTTATATTGTTAATTCATTAAAACCAGTTCTTTATCCTCTCAGGAAATAACGGCAGTCCTGCTTACTGGCAGACAATAACATTGGAGGGCTGCAATCGCTGACAATATCAATTATTTAGTTTTCTGCCAATTCCTATTAGACTTTCCAGGCTAGAGAATTTACACTGTGTTATTGAATTAAAAAACAGCTAAAAGCTTTAGGGAATCCAAACTAATTAGCCGGCATTTGTAAACCCCTTTGTTCATGGTAATTTGTTTACAAGAGTAGCTCAACCTTTTAATTATGGGCACACTCACAGGCCACATCCTGTACCATTACAGGCAGCTTTTTTTTGTTTGGTGCAAGAAGGGCAAAGACGAGGAGGCTAATTTTACTTTAATGAGTTGAGATGACCTCGCTTGGCACTGGATGACCCTAAAATGTAAGTGTGTCTATAATTATAACTAAGAAAAAACCCACTCTAGATGCTTTGAGTGGACCAGAAATTATCAGCATCCAACACCCTTGACAACACAAGTCCAGAGCCCTGCCTCTCACTCCCTCTCCAGCCTCTGTTACAGATCTCATCTCAAGGCAGTGCTTCACCTCCTTGCCTATTCAAATCTATTTGGTTTAACTCCTTCTGCTTTAGGCTTGAAAGATGAATGGTTTGGATATTCTAGAACAGGTCACATCCTCACTTGTGATGACAACCCTGTCACAACAATTGGCACTTATCCCTTGCCAGATTGTCCTCTCTATCTGTGCTGTCATTTGTCATCACAACCCATGACCCTGCTCCCCAAACCACGAGCATCATCAATGTTTTACAGGTCCTTTCCCTTTAGCATGAAAGTAAGGGTTTCGTTTTGGAAGAAATGTTTATGGTTCTGATTGATAGAGGATTTTTAGTCCATTAAACACGAAAACGTAGCAAACTGTGCTCTCTTCTTTTGATGGCTTTACCAGACTGAGCGCTGGGGTAGAACTGTTCCATGGGAACTGGGCAGAAGTGTTTGGGCTGAGGTCCCAGGAGCAGGAGGTTTCCTGCCTGCAGTCTGTGACCATCTCTCCTTACGCAGCAATGCGTGGACGTGTAAATAAGAGAAGTAGCCAGCATTTCCCCACTGTGTCTGGTTTCTTCACTGAAAAGCTGTGCAAGGCTACTCAAAATCAACAGTGAAAATCTTGACATTTGCCTTGACATTGAAAGGAAATTCTGAATATATTCATTTCTGAGGTAAGGGGTGGCAAAGAAGGGAATGAAAATGAAGTGAGATGTCTCTCGATGAGGGAATGTGCAGTAGATTACAGGAAAATTGAAATGCAAAGATTGCAATAAAGTTCCTACTTTATTTTGAATAGTTCCAGGAAAGTTGTTCAGATAAAACCTGTGTCTGTATTTTTAAAAATGTATCAAACAATTTAAGAGGGGAAAATGCTAATAAAATGTGTAAAACTGCTTCATCACTGATAGGTACACAGTGTATTGGGCATCCATCAGTCTGATCTAACATGTGGGATCCAGCCTTGGCCCATGGGATCAGTGTGAGTGAAAAGCAATCTTCCCACTCATCCCATGGATGGAACACAGCCCCATGGCAACCAGGCAATTGCCCCACATGGCACAGGGTACAGGGATCCTGTGGACAGCAGGGTCTAACCAGAGCACAGGGCTTACCACTGTTTTCTCCCAGTCTCTGGCACTGGTTTCCTGGGCCCTTGACCAGGTTACTTTTACCCTCTGTTGTTCTGTTTCCCAACATGGAAATTGTTCCCAGCTCATCTTCCATCCTCCCCCCAACCCTGGAAGTGTTCAAAGTCAGGTTGGATAGGGCTTGGAGCAATCTAATCTAGTGGAAGGTGTCCCTGCCCATGGCAGGGGCTTGGAATGTGATGAGTTTTAAGTTCCCTTCCAACCCAAACCATTGTGAGATGATTCTGTGATTCTGTGCCTCTCAGGCACTCTGCGGTCTGCATGGATATTACAGAGCTCACTGGCTCTGGGTGTCATCTGACAATATCACACTTAGCTTTGCTTTAAGGGCAGCTGAACATTATGTTTAGGTAGAGCAGCTGATTTAATCTCTTTAGGAATTTTTTTATGAGGCTCAAATAGCATCCATAAAAATGGAGATGGGCACAAGTGTCCCTCAAACATCCAGGTCTTCTGGATCACATTTAGTTAAAATATCATTAACTGTGCAGCATGTTTGACAAGCATGTATGACAGCACTAGCCATATGGAAAGCATAAATATTAAATACTGTATATTGCAGCCATTTGCAAGAAACTGCATTAATCCCTTGAAGGTTAATGAGAATTATTCATGTGCATCTGAGGGAGAGAAGTACTTCACTTTAGAAATTGAACAGCTTGACATGCCTGATTTTTCACTTACCAATAAATACGAAAATGGAAAATGGATGGACATCCTAGCATTGTGCCTGGATGAGAGGCTCATTGAGCAACTCAGAGGTTTGCTTTTTCAAATCAATATTTTACATCATTAATATTTTCAGTTCCAGGAATCAGTGAAACAATAAATCTTGCCTGATCACAGATGGTTTGCCACTGTGTAGATATTCTTGCAAGAGGGGAAACAAATGTCAAGGAGTCAAGACAACCCTGGTTTGTTTAGTTAAGTCCTGAGAGTAAAAAGGAGGGATCAATACCTGTGTAGGGCCTGCTGAGAGACCCAGGAAAAGAGGGAGAAGAGAAATGAGGCAGAATTATCCTTGATGGGCAAGATCTACCACTGACATCATGGAGACCACTCTATTCACGTTTGAAGCGTCTCACCAGAAAATATGGACAGATATTTAAAAAGAGTTTCAGTGAGTAATGGATGTGATTTTTTTCAGTAATCCCTCTTGAAATTATTTCAAATGGTTTCGAAACAGCTTTGTTTTGGCCTGTTTTTACACGAGCCACCTGCATCAGCAGAGTTATTAAAAACTTGGAATGATAAAATTTCTCTGAATTGATGAAAATCGCTTGTTGTCAATAAAATCTTCATGGTGCTTTGCAAGGAGCAGTTTCTAGAAATGGCTAAAATTTGTGGATAGTTTTAATTAAAGTGTGGGTTTGCTGGGGTTTTTTTTCAATAGCATCCTTCATAATGAAAATACTTTCCCTTCCTTTTTCTCCTACCTTGTACTTTTTTCATAATATGCTCACCACATTCGTGCTGCGTATTTTGGCAAATTCCAGTCATGATACCTGCATGGATCATGGTAACTAGAAGAATTTAGTCTCT
Source organism: Falcunculus frontatus (assembly GCA_013398115.1). Lineage (NCBI taxonomy): Eukaryota > Metazoa > Chordata > Aves > Passeriformes > Falcunculus > Falcunculus frontatus. Next base: position 181,862 of record VZRV01002237.1, on the reverse strand, counting down.
GCTAGCCATGAACATCATCCTATGTAAAACTGGGACATTTAACTGTCTCAGCAAAGAGAAAAGCATACTGTGACTAGAAACCATACCTTCCAGAGCCTTCAGGGCAGCTTCCAGAACAGATTTTCAGCTGACATGAATGACAGGAGCTCCCACAGGTCTAGGAAGCAGTGGGGTTGGACTGATTTCCACCAGCAGAAGATTTAGCTCTGCATATGCTCCCTTCAGTGCTAAATGCTCGTGCTCCAAGCTCATTCCTGCTCAGCCTGAAACAGGTAGTGAAACAGATAGCTGGAAAATACAGGGAACTGCCAAAGGCACCATCTCTGCAGAAGCTCCTTGGGAAGCAAAGCCTGTCCACCTGAGGAGGGAGGATGGGCCACTGCAGCTCCACTTCACCTGAGCTCAGCCTGTGCCCTCACGCCTGGCTCTGTGGTGCTGGTTTGGACACAGCAGCTCACACTGGGGGCTGCAGCAGGGGCAGTGCTGGGGCAGGGAGAGCCAACGTGCTGCAGCCCAATGCGGCTGAAGCTGCTCAAGGGGCGCTGAGCAAAGGGGCTGATGGTGACCTGGGGATGCCCCTGGGTCAGGGGAATGAGGGAGAATGAGCTGACAGATGAAGCACAGTGCTCTGTCTCTGCACAAAGAGTATTGGCGGATGTGTCAGTGCATCCCATCACGTGGGCTTTTCCTTCTCAGATGTCTGGATTTCCAGTCCTAGTGCTTCAAATGCAGCTTGTGTGAAACAAGTCCAGAGTGCCAGCAGACAGACATCCCCCTGCAGCACAGTACAAGTGATGGGAAGCTACTGGGAGAAATCCTGTGCTACTGGGAACATCCTGCCCTATTTTCTGTGCCAGAGCAGCCCTGTGCTGGTGTGCAGTGATGCGTGTTGACCAAGGGCAACCACACATACAGCCAGCTCCTGGTCCCACAGAAACCTTACTGAATCATGTAGGATCCACATGCAAACTCAGCATTGTGGTTATCAGTAGCTGGACTTCCAAGGAATTAATGCACTTGTTTCCTCTTGCACTGTGTCCAAGGCCAGAAAAACAGCTGAGGGAGAGTGGTTTGTATTAGAGGTATATTTATGAACAGCTTCTAAAGGGTTAGGTAAAGGCTGTTTGGATAAGTAGCTAATCAATTTGCACAGATTATTATGAGACCAGCAGAGGCACAGGCTGCTTATGAATGCCTTACAGTGTCAGCTCCCATTATGCACATAACCATTTGATACATGTATTAGTCACCTCTGGAACAGCTACTACTAAGCATTTATAACAACAGCATTTAGGTGAATCTCCTTACAAAGTCAGTGAATCCATGAGACCGGGACTCACTGACCCCAAAACAGGCTGCTGAGGAGGAATCAGGTAGGAGGTCTCTCCCTTGTCTGAGGGATAGCTTCTCTCTCAAGTGTCTCATTGCCCAGAAATCTGGCAACCTGTGAACTCCAGCAGCAGAATTTTGCTCTGTTTTCATTGTCAGACACAGCACACAAACACTGTCAGATCCTAGGAAGGAAAACACAGCTGGTGATTCTGAACTATGTTATGTTTTTATTCTGAGTCATTTACCACCTCCTTTAAATAATCCCAGAAGCCTCCGCAGGGATTTACTTTTATCAGATTGCTCTGATCTGTGTGTCTCTGGCCTTTTCCTTCTGCTTTCCAATTTCTATTCTGGCCTGGCTCTGCTGGAGGAGAGGATGTGCTCAAAGTCACCCAGAGGAACATTTTAAGGCTCTGAGGATGATCCACAACTGATATAAAGCACAGCAGATCCAGTGGCTTTGGTGAGGCCTTGCATGGTTACGCCAGCGGTGAATCTTCAGCTTGCAAAGTTGCACTGATACTGCCTTCCCAAAAACCACAAAGCATGGCTCGGCTGGGCAGGAAATGTCCCATTTCCAAGCCATGGCATGGCATAGTTCGGTTTCTGGCCACATATATCTAGAACATAAATCCCTATAACCAATTGATATTGTGTGTTTTACAGCGCTGACTGAAAAATTTAAATGCGTGTCTTACAAATAGCTAAAGGCTGTTCTCGTATCAGCAAAGGAAAACAACACCTTGAATACTGAAGATGATTTTCTAAAAAGAAATTGGATGTGAAACTGTACATCTACTCACTGAAATTTTGTCAGAATACGTTGTTGCATTGCAGCTGCCAGCACTGCTGTGTGCCACAGGCTCCCCATCATATTTGGCTGCATTCAGCAGCCAGGTTCTCCTTACTGATGGAAAAATATCATTCAGAGTGCCAATAAGCTACAAAGTTAAAAGGGGGAATATTCCACTTTTTTCTTTGTGCAACTGTGGACAGTTGGGTCAACGACCTTAACAACAAGGCCTAAAGTACAGTCACACACAGGTGCTGTAAAGGCATTGCACATGAGACACACGAGCCCTTACTGCATCCTGCTTTACGCTGTGCTCTAGTGCTCCATGAAGCCAGAAGACCAGATTTGTTTTGCCTAAATTTCCTCTGGAAACCCACAGATAGAGGGAAAACCAACAAGAAATGGAAGTAAAGCCGATCCATGCCCCTTCTCTGCTTTACTGCACAATATTTGCTTGACAGGTTCACAAGGTAAACCTACTGTGAATTGCAAGGTCAGGGCCAACTTTGGGAATATGTGAATTTTTCACAGCTGTTTAATAGCTATGCTGAGAATAACCTGCCCGGGAAATGTTCTCTCCTCTTTGGCAGAAAGGGAGCAAACAGAAAGTCATGGAATCATTCAGCCCCTCACTGGCCTTTGGACAGGCTGCCCAGTGTGACCAACTATATCACAGGGCCTTCCCTAGGAGGGCAGCAGTATCTCCCCTCAGTTTCGGTGTCCATACCCCAAATTTTCCAGATGCTTAGAGGTTTCATTTCACTCTGGGGAGAGCAAAACAACAAGAACCTATGTGGATAAAATTCAAGAAAGCACAACTCTGCTCTTCTCCGGGAGACATTCTGTGTGCTGCTCACAGCCAGAACAATCAGCCCGTTTACACAAGCAAAGCAATTCTTTAGGGCAAATCAGCTTCTTCTTAATGAAGACTTGTTATTTTCAGTAAGTCAGTGCTTTTGGTGGGGAGATTTAATAAACTTCATTCTTCTTCCCTCATTGTGATAAGCAAATTTAATTTTACTCATATTATTAATAGTATTAAGCATCTCTTGAAAATGTATAATAGGCAATCTGAATCGGTTTGTTCAGTATGAAAATCCTCTTTTCTGATACAATATTTGGGTAAATGGAAAATATTCAGTCCCTCATAAGTGGATGTTGAGACAGAGGGAAGAGAGAAGACAATTCCGACCCTTAGAAGGGGGACAACAGGAGGCCCACTCATTTCTATTATTGCTGACATTTTTTTTGCCTCCAAAAAGAAAACCACTGAATAAAAAATACTGTGTCCTGAATTCACAAATGTTAAATGTTATTTGCAAGCACTTCTGCCCTGCCTCTGTCTGAGCTAGGGAGGGGTCCCCTCAAAGCCCACCGTTCCCTGCTCCCACAGCCTGGGTACCGGCTTCGGCTGAAACACCCTTGTCCTCCCACCACAGTGCTAAACTGCAAAAAATGATGCATTTGGTGTTAGACCACAATGTTTTGTGCTTTTGCACCCTCCAAAGCATTCAATCAGACATGGGAATGTGCAAAGCAGGCACAGAACATCAGCACCACATCTCCACCTTTGCTCTGCCTGGATAATGCACAGATGGTCCCTGTTACCTACCCACACACATTTTTTCCTGGCAAGTGTTTTTTGGGCCATCACACCTGCAGATCACTAGTCAGTGCATTCCTCAGGCTGGCAGCCAGAATAAGGCTGAATGTATGTTAATGTTAGGGAATATTCTTCTTATGCAAAAAGTGAATCAGGGAGATAAATTCAAAAGCTTTCTGTGCCATTACTACAGGCAAGTGCTACAGAGTTTAATCAGGTCTATAAAGAACTTAAAGAGCTATGGAAACTAATCTAAAATAAGCTGTCTCCTACAGAGAACCTGCCCTTTCCTGTGATGCCTTCCAGCCTGGCCCAACTGCCTGGCTGTCTAAAGATTCTGCACAACTCTTACAAAGGAGCAATTTTATCCCCATTTTGACAGTGCATTAGTATAATGGCTTGATCAGCAGATAATCTCCTTTTACAGAACAACAATATTTACAAAGCCTAAAAAAGTAATTTTCTCCCTCCCTTGCTGACCTAACTATCTCCTGGAGTTTCAGAAATAACCAAAGGCTTTTCAGTCACTTTGTATGTATGAACAATGGAGACTCTGAATGTATCATTTTTTCCCTCTTCAGAGAGACTTTTCAACATAACACCCTTCATTTCTTCCAGACATTCTCTTTCCTCTAAGCATTACTGACACAGACGTTGTTCTCCTTACCTCGCCTGTACTAGTCATGCCTTACTGGCTCATTTGGTCCAAACATGATAAATCAATTTCCATCCAATTAGGCTACGCCTGAAGAATTAATTTGATACACTTTAGACTGTAGTATTTTGTATGTTCGTAAACGCAATTAGAAAACTTTAATTTAATCTTACATGCCCAATATGATCGGCTGGTACATAAGACAATCCAGTTGCAGCTTGTTCAGCATGCAATTGTAGTTGTAATTGATTTAAATTGTTTTTGCAAGTGTGTCTTGATGTCATGGATAACTTGATTTGCTTTGGGTCCTACTCCTGCAAGCACACAGACACATCAGAAACTTTCTCTGTGTGAGCTGTTCCATCAAACTCTGCAGGATTTATGAGCTGAGCTAGGCAGGGCTTTCTGCCCCAAAGTAGTGATTCTCTCCTCAAACAGTGTTTCTGTGATCAGAGATGTGAAGATGAGAGGGTAAAGATGACAGATTTTCAAAAAAATAAAGAAGCTTAGGCTGGCATCCACTGTGGGAACAGCAGGGAGGAATCCATCCTCCTCGGTTTCAAAACCCAACCCAAGTTCTGGGCTTAGGGACCTGCTCACACCGAGTGCTCCAGTTTGCAATTCTCTTCATTTATGGTAACAGTTCAGGGTGACTCAAAACACAGCCTGGGTGTTCTGTCTAAGGGGATCCCAGCAGTCCATGCCCTTGACCCCACAGTGGTGCTCAGGCCTTTGAAGGGCTGTGAGGGATGGATACAGGAGAGGTTAATGCTTGCATCAGCCTGCCCCAGGTGGACTCTGGCAGGGGAGGGGACCCCAGCTGCTGCTCTGGCTGCTCTGGCTGCTGTTGACCTTGTCTGTTCACCCAGACCATCACTGCAACACTTGGTAAGGGCAGATATGGTCCTCAGCACTCCTGTCACCTCAGCCTGGCTAATTCTGGTGCCAAAAATTGATCATGGAAATCCCACTCCGTCATCCATCAATACATCTTGAGAAAACAAGCTCTAATGACAGAGACCGGGCTATCTAAGTGTGTCCAGAAATCCATCTAGGCTTCTGTCCTAAAGGCTTATCCAAATCTGGTCCCAGGTAACCAGATGCTATTATATTTGGACCTAACTTAGGATCTAACAGTTTCTTAAAAGATTTGGGAGGATATTTCCCTCCTAGAAAATATTTTGCAAATAAAAGCTGTTTCTTTGAAGTATTTCAATAGCAAAACAGGTGCTTAGCTCAGCCAAAAATGACTGGATCAAAACCCCACTGTTCCTTATTTTCAGAAGTAGGCTACAATGTGAAGGTTGACTGTAACTGGACATGACAGAATCCTAATGCCTTCAATTCTACTTACCCACTTCTGAGAAGTGTTTATATTTGAAATCATGGTGAGTTAACATGAGTTAAAGGCACATGCTCTCATCTCTCGATATGTAAGTAATGGATTGTTCCCTGGATAATACCAGGGCTTGTCAGAAATATATAACATAGACACTGATTTTTCACAGCTTGTAGTTCTCACTGTGTCAGTAGGTAAGAGAATTTCAGAGAGGTGAGGAAAAAAATCAGAAGACACAAGAAGGAACGATTTTGTGCCATGTAAGATACAGTGCCTATAAGTTTGCTTCTGATTTATTTTCTCTGTTTTGTTAAGATCAAAAGTCAGAAGGGAATTTCCATTTCATATGTATGATGTACTTTAAGAGACAGGTGGTTTATAAAGTATTAAACAGCACAATGGGACATAAAGTGACCTAGTGACCGCCTATGCTTAGGAAGATAGGTTGGTACGGTGTGGGAAAGAGGAAGAAAACATCATCCAAACCTCAAAAAGACTGAGAATCTGGGCCCTTGCTAACCTGACTCTTGATTTGGAAAATATAAATGCCATGTGTGTATGAATTACCACACCACATACTGGCAAAGGGAAAAGCAGATGTTAAAATGGAAATGTTTTTCTGCCCAAAGCTCACAAGTGCTTTCTTCAAATAAAAGCCAACAAGCTTTTTAACCTTCATTTCATTCTCTGCTGGACTGTCTCAAATGGGAGACTGACAGAGTGAAGAGCCAAAAAGAGGAAAGTTCTTTCAAAGACAGTAATATTGACATTAAATTGACAACACTTGCACCCCAACCCTGGTGAAGACCATGCTGACACCTTCAGATGTTCCTGATGACACAGAAGAACAACACACAGCCATGAATATGGAGGTGCCAGCAGTTCTTTTCTCAGCTCAGTATATAACTGCTACTCCCACAATATCCAGAAACACTAAACAAACCTCTTTTTCTCACGGCTTGGTGCTTATCTCTGCAGAAACCTCCCCCATCCTACAGTCTGCTTTGCTTTAACCTTCCAGACACGCTTTGGCAAACTGTTGCCCCAGGCAACGTGAACAACCCCCAGCTGGCTGTACTGGGCTGGGGCTAATTAACTGCAGCCTCCTGTGCCTGTGGGTCCAGTCTCCTGCCATTGCAGGAAGGAGCCCTGTCAGACGAGGCCTTTCAGAAACAGAGAAGCTGTGTTATGAGACTGGGTGAGTGCACATCCCACACTCCTGCTGCTCCAAAACTTCCTGTGGTAGCCTGTGGTTTCTAGTTTATTGATGGCCAGTCTATACCTATTTGTTGTCTTCAAGGGCTCTTCACTATCACAGCATAAACTCCCTTCCTCCCTGTGCGCTTAGAAAGAGCAATCATGTCTCTGCTCAGCCACGCTGCCAAAGCTTTCTTTGTTTGACATCTTCTTGATCACCCTTAAGAGCCCATCTCCAAAGCTGTTCCTGTATGGGAGCAGGGCAGCTGCCTAACCAAAGAGCACTGCAAGCTGATGTACCTACTGCAGATAGAACCACATCACATTTCTTTCTTTCTCTCCATATCATCAGCACTATGCCCTTCACATGTCTTTATGTCCAAGGGAATGGCATGAAGCTGTGTCAGGGGAGGCTCAGGCTGGAGATCAGGGAAAGGTGGTTCTCCCAGAGGGTATCGGGCACTGACCAGGCTCCCCAGGGAATGGGCACTGCTCCCAGGGTGGGATTGTTGTGGTGTCTGTGCAGGAGCAGGAACTGAGCTCATTGATCCCTGTGGGTCCCTTGCATCCCAGGATATCCTGTGACCCTATGGTTTTATGAAAACATGCTTGAAATTATTTTGCTGCCATTTTAGTGTCAAACTGACAAGATGGTGCCATTCATTGCAGTGACCATTGCAGGCTGCCCACAACCACAGAGCGGAAGTCTCGTCCCTGCTGTCCCACTCACCTGCACAAGACCAAAACCAGAGCAGCTCTGGATGCCTCTGCTCACGCTGCAACCACATGTCCTGGGTGCAGAATAAGTCAGTCCTAAATAGGTATTTTATAACAACTCTTTATTCAGTCACATGGTCCGTGCTGCTCCTGCTCAACAAAACTTGTGCACTCGATGTCCTACTTCTGGGAAATTCCACTACTAAAAAGAGGGGATTTTTTTAAACAGACATCACTGGGCACAAAGAGACAATAGATGAAGCCATTTCTCCCACATACAGGGTAATCAAACAGTGGGTATGCCAGGAAAAAATAAAGGGAACAAACAGGCATAGTACTGCAGGAATTTTCAAAAATCCTTTCCAGCAAAGTGTGTAAGTGAGCCCTGCACAGGAATAATTGCATTAAAACATCTTGGTTGGATTTCTATAGGTGAGCACACCCAGCCATGCTGGAGCCAGAGTCAGGCCACATTCCTGGTGCTAACACAGAGTGAATTACTGGCATGCTTTCCAGAATTTTGACCACCTCTTTTCTGTTCCTTTTTAATATAGCAGATATTAATATATCAGAGGCCTCAAATTGTACCTCTAAAATATTCATTTTCCCAAATATTACATTTCTAGTCATATTATTTAAATGTATCAGGAAAGCTTCAACTAAATCTTTTAATCCCATTTGATCTACAAACAGAGCTGCAACATGACAGGTTGGATTAATGCATCTGGCATTTGTGGAATTATAAACCTCACGCAGCAAACAGACAGTGACTGCTGCTGCTCTTTCCCTTATGCTTTTGTAGCACCAGGCTAAACTAAAACAACTACGTCTACATTTGTTTGAAAGACAGACATGCACGAAAGGGTGAAGTATCCTAAGTGATGGGCTCAGTGGGATATTGAATTTTTGTCTATGCTTTGATGCTTCTGGGTTTGTTTTCTGCTCCTGAGTAGAATTAATTCTGTTCCTCACAGGAGTCAATTTGGTATTTTACATACACACACACACACACACACACACCCCCATTTTATTGTTTTAAATCCAACTTTAGGGAAAAGACAAGAGGTCAAGGAAGAGACAGAAGGCATGAAAAGTGGAGAGGGGACCTTTTACAGCACAAATGTTATTAAGACCCTTTTTAATATCCTAAGCCCCATTTTGTCTGTCTTGGTTTCAAAAAGAGACAAGAAACTCTTTTAAAGGGGCCCCTGAATCCTCATTTCCATGTTCTCCCTGACAAACCCTTTACCTTGTGTTCTTGACAGTTGCACCACTGACAGCATTTCCCCTTATACTCCACAGCGAGAGCCAGAAACAAGGTAGCCAGTGCTCTGCAGGGCCTGATCCAGCATCTCCAAATCCAATGGGGAACACCTCCCCAGCTCTGCCCCCACACTGCTGGCCTGGCTGTGGGGAAGGGGCTGAGCTCTCCCAAAGACCCCCAAACCAACAAAACACTGTCAAGGCTTCCAGAGACTCATCAGCATTCAGAGCTGCTGCCTCCACAACGTGCAGGACATTTCAAAGAGCATAAAAGCACAAGTATATATGGAACAAAGCAATAAAAGGGAACAAAATAGGTGGAGGAAGAAAAGGACTGCTACAAACGAAGGGCTTTGTCTGGAAGTTTGCTTCCTGACAGCCTGTGCCCTGGTTGCAACACGATGTTGCTCCAGATTTTTCAGTGGTCTGAATGCGGAGCTGATGGTCAGCTACACAATATAAACATCCAGGTTTCCAGGCACAGCAGAGCCATTCCTCATCCAGCAGTTACACAAAACCTAAGTCAGCCTCACTTACAAGTAACTCCTCCAGGGGTGCATCCATGTGGTATGAAAGGATGTTTCACACATCTGTCCATTTCCCTACCAACACCATTCCACCAGACATGCCCCTGGACAACCTGAAGTGCCTGGGGCTCACACCAGAAAGGTGCTGAACCCCTTGGCTCCAGCACAGTGTCCTTGCCCAACTCCACATCAAGAGAGATCTTCTCCACCCTTCACAAACCAGGGCAAAGGGTCCCAAAGAGCAAGGCCACAACCTAGACCTCAGATCTGGGCCAAGTTCTCATCTCCTGACAAGAACAGATGTCAGTTCTTAAGTTCAGAAGTGAGGTTTGAAAGCTATGGACCTGAATACAACAAATATTTACCTTTGGCTGAGTTTGCAGATAGGTTGACACAAAACCTATGACCTGTACCAAATTCAAACTGTGCCTCTCCTTTTAAATCTACTGTTCTGTTGATATTTCACCAGCAAGACCCTCCTTTGAAGAAGGCAAAATCCTCCATTGGAAGCAGCACAGAAATCCCTGCAGAAGCCGCAGTCCGCAGGGGACCCACATCACGCAGGCATTGACCGACTCTTCCTTCCCGAGTGGGGATGCCCTGATGGCTGGGACAGTCAGGAATGTTCATACTGGGCCCAGATTTGTTTATTCCAGGGCCTCAGATGCTTTAATGCAGACCTCCTTATAGCCTGCAATGTGTGAGTGACTCTCTGCTATTTTGGCACTAATATTGTCAAATGGCATTAATTAAAACAAATCGCTTATAAAACAGGCTGGATTAATCAACAATAAGTGAGGAGATATTTTTTCTTTGCTTTTTTTTTTTTTTTTTTTTTAGGATTTTAATGAATAAACAGCAATTCCTATTCATTATTTATCTACTTCTGAATTTTAATGAATAGTTCCCAGCGCTCATTAACAAATCTCTGTATTTATGGAAAACTGGCACTTCATAAATATCAAATTGTGCTATTTTATGTGCTGGTTTTATATAAATATAGAAATTCTGTAATTATCACTCGAACTGATCATTAAAATTCAAAAGCAGATAAATAAGCCCAGGCTTCCTGCCTTATTATTCAGATAAAACGTATTTCTTTTCTTTTCAATGTGGTTCCCTTTCCCCCCACCTGTCACACTATTTTCTTGGCGTGGTACACAGTCACTGCTCACTTTGCAGGTGGCACCTTTCTTCTGTGTTATCTGAGGTTTCTGCCCTGTGCCAGCAGCAGGAACTCTTTCTCCCAGCCTCGCCTCTCTAGGTCGTGAGATTCCTGGTAGGCATTCTCATTCTACACTGATCTGTCCTTTTTTCCCCTCAACACTGTTATTGACTTTTGTATTATCACAGCATAAACCATTAGCCATTTTATGCAAATCCCTGTGTTGAATGAAATCCGTGTCAATCCATAAAATCAAATTCCAACGTGCTGAGCGACATAAGTGTCTGGAGCTGCCTTTGTTCAGAACCACTGGGAGGAAACCCCCCCAATCCCATCCAAACCAAAGTCAACCACTGCAGTCTGCTCTCCACTTGATCCCGCTCATCTCTGGAGTACAGAACAGGTCATGTCCTGATCCCAGTGTATGGGGGAACCTGAAGCACCACTGCTGCTATCCAGGAAGCTCTCCCAGTTTTACACCGCTTCATTTCGATTAGTGCTTGAACCAGTGCTTGAATCCATGTGAAGAAAATGAGTGTTAACTTTACAGTGACACATGGACAACACATCAGCCTCCTGCACTTTGGGTTGCTTCACTCAGGCCATGTGTAGCCAAATCCACAGGGCACACCAACATCTTCTGGACGTGTGGTGGTGCTCCCATCCCAAAGCACAAGGAGCTAAAGTTCTGAGGAAGGTAAGAGATGTGCCCAGAGCCACGGGGGGGTTCTGGCTCAGAGGCAGTACCACAGTGCCTACTCAAGGGGAAAAGCACACAGGTATTTAAAAGGCAGGGAAAACTGTGTCTCTTGAAAAGCAAAATCTGTATTAGCCTAAAATCCCCAGAGATTCTGCAGGCCACTGCAGCAGATGTGTTGCATTTAAGGTTATTCCTTTAAAAATCAGTCCAATGAAAGAATTTAGGGTCAGGGAAATCTTGTGTTCCCTGGTTGCATTAGACCATGAAACCAAAGGCTGCCCAGGCTCCACCTCTCTCTTTAGAGAAGTCTGTGTGCAAATATTTTCCTCAAGTTTTTTTAAGTTATGCTGTGTCCTTGCCATAGTGCTGAAGATGTTTGTGTCAATTGTTAAAAAGGAGATGTGCTTAGCAAATGGAAAAACCATGACTCCTTTTAATTAAAATTCTTGGGTTTTCTTTTGTTCAAAAAATCCTCATCAGCCTGACGTTTTGCATGTCAATGCACCTGTAATGAAACAGACTTTGGATCTCAAAGACTGTGGCTCCATCTGAGCATCAGTCATTTATCAGGTTGGCGGTGGGAAAATTATTTTCTGGTTTGCTGACTAGGTTTAAGGGGTTCATAACAGCTTAATCCAAAACTTCCCTTGTGCCATAACTGGTATCTCTGTGTTCCCCAGAGCTAAGTCAGACCAACGCTCTTCCAAATTGCAGTCAATTGAGTCAACACTCCTTACACCACCTGTGAGAAGAAATGACACTTTTATCCTTTTTTAGTCCATTTAACTGTAGAACAGTGACGTTTAGAGAAAAGTGTTGAGTTTGATGTGTTTTAAGCCTACCTTCCCCTCTTGATATTAAGGAAGACAGGTGGTACACCAGCACTTCACCTCATTTCTTCCACCTGCTTTCCTTTGCTTTACATAAACTTTGCCTTTTCTCTTACATGGAAACTGTACCCCCTCTGGAGCAGGAGGAGCGTGTTCAGTCTCTGTTGGTAATGGCACCTCACAAGATGAGGCTCTGCTTAATCATTGCAGGCCCAGAAAGAAAGATGAGGCAAACAGGAGGATGGCTTAGCTCTGGCCCTTCCCTGTAGCCGTTACAGGCGGGCCAGTCCCTGGGAGAATGCACTGAAATCCCTGTGTGCAAACCTCATCTCCCAGAACAATGCCTTTCCCCACAGGGAATGCTGCAATCAGCTGTTACCAAAGGCAAAAAAACCCCACAACTTTTTCTCTTACACTCTTATTGTCCCCTTATCTCTACCACTTTTTAAGTCCAGTTCCACTTTTTCAGTCTGACCCTTCTATTGTGCTGAGCTTCTCCTCAGTGCTGGCAGCTGCTATTCAGGGGCTGCAAAGCAGCAGAGGGTTGAAGGTTTCATTAGAGCAAAGCCCTCCCAATGCTGAGCATTGTGCATGGCTCAGCAGCACAGTCATCAGTCCTCTCCCACCACTCCCTGCCACACTGGGGAGCTTCTCCTCCAGGACACATATCCCCTTGGCATGTCATGTTGGGAGCCAGAAGCTCCTGAAATATTTTTGAATTTATTATCACAGTTGCAGCAACAGAAACATTTGACTTTTCTGTTTAAATCAATACAGGGTTCTTTTTTCTTTTTTTTTTTTTTTTTTAAGGACATACCTACACAACAGTTTCACTGACGAGCTCTTCAAGAGTGCAAGCAGAGGAAAAACTGTCGGATCATTCTGGCTGTAATTTCAGTGTATCTTTCAATCGCCCGCTATAAGAGGGTCAGTCTTGTACTTTTTGACCACATTTCCCCTCCATCCAGGTTTGATGTTGACCTATTTTCCATGCCACAATTCACTAATATTCCCTTCAGCATCCAGATAATAAAGTGAGAGGAAAAATCCAAATCCGACTTGCACTAAGCAATTATTTTCATGTCCAGCTGTATTCACTGTGTTAGTGCCAGGGTTTTGTTAATGCACAATAGAGGATAATGAGATCACTTTCTGATTCTCCATCCTCTTCCATCTGAAGCTCTGGGAGCTTTGAGGAAAGACAAAAGCTGTCATGTTTTACCAAGGTAGTGCTTCAACTGCAGCACCTCACAGTGATTACACCCATGTGTTTACAGGAAGGTGTAAAAAAGAAGTGGATGGATGAATAAATAAATGAATGAAACCCCTCATGTTAAACAGTTGACACAGATTAAATAACACCTCAGGCAACTTGTTTTCCTTTACAAATACTGTTCCTTTAACCTAAGTCCTCAGGTAAGCCCCAGACAAACCAGAAGCACAGGTGGGGAGATGAAGCTGTGTAGGAGACAGATGGGGTTATCTTACAAATAAACTGAGCTGTACAAATGAAAACACAGCACTGAGGAATGTGACACTACACAAATTCTCTGTCCCTGGGGGGAAGGAGCCTTCTCCAGTCACTGAATGTGTGAGGTCCCAGCGTGATGCCCTCCCCAGGGCCATCTCAGTCCTGTATCTGCCACTGAACTGGGCACTGGAAGCAAACTCCTAAACTGTTCCAGGAGCTGCAGAGCTGCCCTGACCAGGCACAGCCTGGCCCCCATGGCAGGAGTGGACAGGGACTGAGAGGCCTCAGGGCCAGGGGAGCCCATGGTGGGACAAGCCCAGCCTGGCTCCACACCTGCCATGTGCTGTGAATGTCACAGATGTGTCAAATACAGCACAGGGCGGCTGTAGGCTCAGACCCAACTGCTCTGAGCATCCTCTGGCTCTGCTGCCTAAGAGAGGCCCTACAGATGTTTATTGCATGTTGAAGCAAAGTAACAAGGACCTCGGCATTAAACAATGGCCTCTCGAGTATATCACACATGCAGTATGTGCTGTGCTGAGTTTTCCTATTTTCCTGCCTTTTAGGGTTGCTATATTCCAGAGCTAGCTGTGGTTTGCTCTCCACGGTGATACACAACGCAGTGTCCTCACCATCTGCTTCACGGAAATCTCTCCAAACTTCCCTTTCCAGGAGAAGATGTACACGGGAATCTGGTTTTGTAGCAAAGACTCACTAGGATCCCAGTGTGACAAACACATGGGCTGAAGGACATACTGGCCACATTCAGATCAAAAGATTTGGGAGTGCATATGATCTCCTCTGTGCCAAGTAACAAATGAGGGGTCTCTAAATAATATCAGAGTATGATCTGGCCAATACTAGAGGCCTTTGACATAGAAGCAGAAGGTTTCCAAGTTATAATTTATTTAAAACACGATTGGTTTTGGCTAGTAAAACTGTAGTGCATCCAAAGAATCCCAAAATATGCTTAACGTAAGGCAGAAATAACTAGATAAACTTTCAGATCAGATGTTTTATCATATTCTGGAAATAATACTCTTGATCCACAAAATAAATTACTAAAGAATGCTCTGAGTAAATATGAGTGAAGCGACTCTGTTCCCCTGAGTAGAATATCTGTCTACATCAGGATCAAACCTGGTGCACACATTTTTACTGTTCTAAAAGGCCTGCTTTGATAGAACAACTTTTGCCTTCCTGAACCTTTAGGAAATTTCCCAGACTACAGATTCCAGGGGTAGGCAGAGAGACACCACTTCGGAGGGTGTTATAAGTAACACAAGAGCCAGCATTACCATTTCTCATCACAAAGAGCTTATGAAAAGTAAACTTTTAGACCAAAACGCAGGGTTGCTTTTTTTAAAGCAGGAGGCATTTTGTAATTGCCAGGTTATTATAAATGCAATATATACTGGTTTTTTTATAAAAGTTACTTTTCTCTGGTGAACTGATTATGATGACTCCTGGTATTTTTTTATACAAAAATGTTAACTATAGGTTAATTCTATGCCATATAATCCACTTGTAATTATAGTCTCTATCAAGGTGATGGTGTGGGGCCTGGTAAGTTTCTGTTGTGCATCTGCAAGCTGCACTATTGGGAGAATTTTGTTCCAGCTTCACAAATGCCTCTGAGAGTTTTAACTGACTGGACCCATAGCTGAGTAACATATATTTAGGTTTTGGAAAAATTTTGTTTGAGCAGAAGAGTAGCTGGTACCTTACAGCAAGGAAAGAAAAATTAATAATTATGTACATGAGTGCTATATGCACATAAAAATCTTTTAAATAGAAGAAGTAGTCTCCTCCAGACATATTCCGTGACAAGGAAATAAACTCAGCTCCAAAACCACGGTCCAAATTCACAGCTGAAATTGGTGTTTTGCAGCTGGTACCCTTTCAACTGGGTCTAAATACAGTGAAACAGAACCTCCCAGATGCTGGGAAGTGGCTGGGGGATGAAGAGACCCATCCTCAGCTGTGCCCACAGCCACGGCTGGACTGGAGCCACCCGAGCTCTGCAGCTTCTACCAGCCCTGCTGGCATGGGTGTCTGAACTGACCTCCTCCTCCTGAGGCCAGCAAGGCTTGGCGGGGGAGGCTGGAAGAACCAGCCTGGGCTTCTCCACAGCTCAGACTCCTGACATGACCCCCAGGTCATCCTTTGTAAGTAGTAAGAGCATAAATGGGCAGCCAGCCCAAAAACAGGATGGGGAGAGATGCCCCTTGACCAGATGGAATATTTCAAGAGAGACATTAGAAAGTGGCCATAGGAGCCAGAAACCCAGATCTCACTAACTGTGTCCACACTGTACTTGACCTGGATGGCTCTGAGGTGCTGGCACCTGACTCCTGTGCCAGCTGGTGTATCCCCCTCTCCCCAGGCCATACTATGACCTCATAAATGCTCATTAGGCTTCGTTCTTGATGAACAGCCCCTGGGCTCAGCTCCTCTTGAGCTTATCAGAAACACTGTCAGCTCCCAGGCACTGCTGCTGTCCAAAGAGCTCCTGCTTTTTAACCAAGTCTTGGAAACTTATTTTTCTCTCTTGACTAACAAGCCTGGAATAACAATTCTGTTACCAAAATTTCTAAGGAAGTGACTGACCTGAATTGCAGCCAGGATGGAAAATGACTGTGACTAAAGCCCATCTCTCGTGACCCTACCAACAGCGCTCCCAAGTGAAACCCTTGGAGCTCTCCCGGGCTGCAGCAGCTGCCACCAGCGACCTCCCTCTGCTGGGGCCTCTCCCAGCTCAGGAAATATCAAGTTTGCTGTACTTGGAGGACCTGCTGAACAACAGTGATGGATCCTGGGCTGATCCCCCCACTCCCCGGGGCTCAACCCTTTGCCCATTGGGAAGATCCAAAGGCTTTCAATGTGAGCACTTCACTGAATTGGAGGGCAATTCTTTCACAGGTTCGTACCTTGTCCAGACTCTTTAGGTCTGTGTGCGTGCAAGTGGGAGTGTGCCACAGCAAATGGACATGAACGCTGCTCTCCTAATTATTAAGTACTTTAGATTTGTAAGTAAGTGAGGCCCGTGAGTTCCCATTGGGCTACAGTAAATTCTATATGAATCCTTTGTTAAGTTGTTTAACTGAAGCTATGGAATAAGTGCTGTTAGGTTTAAGTGCTGTTAAACCTCTAGGCCTAAACTGTTGGTCAAGTCCAGGGCTCAGTTTGGCGATGGGGTCCACTCTGAACCTTGTGCCTCAACCAGAGGGTCTCTTTCATTCCTTTTTACACTCACCCTACCTATCCTCACCCCTTCACCTCTCTGCCCCCACCCCCCCAACCTTCACAAAGACAATTTTTGGGCTGATTCCGATTTTAAATTGATTGATTTTAGATTTTAGTTTGCTTTTTCTCTGTGTGTTTAACCACCTAGTAAGTAGCAGAGCGAACCTTGCCCATGAACTTTGTCATGCTTTCTCTTTTATATTGAACCTGCTTTTGCCAATACCTTTGTTGGTGATTCTTTAAGTGACCTAAAACATTCATTTGTGACACAGCCCCCATCAGCAGCTTTCACACAGCTTCATGGCAGCTTGACTTTTCACTGACTGTAAATCCCTTTTGGAAAGACAGATTCCGCTGTGAAAGTCATTTTTTCTGTCTGACATGATTGCCACAGGGGAGATCAAACAGCTGGAGACTGCAAGTGATGGACCATGCCAGTGAAACCTGTTTTCAGGACACTGTAACTAGTGGATGCACCTTGGAAATGAGGTTTTGCCTCAGGAATGTAAACTGCAACCTGCCAGACTACCAGGATAGATATAGGAGGTCATGAGTAATGAGGGAAACGGGTGTAACTGGAGGCAGAGGTGATCCACTACCAGCAGCACACGGCTGTGCCTCGGCAGCAGTGCATGCACACATCCACTGGATGAAGCTGATCCCAGGATGAGTGTTAGCATCTCCCAGTGACCCGGGAGCCCTCACATTGTTCCATGTGTTTATCTGGAAACAGACACCTTTATGAAAAGAGGTCAGTTGCACCTTGAGCACTGCAACAGCCATCCCAGGCAGGTACAGATCTCCACTGCATTTCTGAAGTTTCCACTAGACTGGAAGTGGATTAAGCTCTGCAAATGAACAAATCTGCCCAGACTGATGGACATGGCAGGAGGTGGAATCAGGGGCTGTCAGCTGCTGCTGAGTCACTTGGGCAGAAAACCCTCCTCTGAAGTTTTATGTGTGGCTTTATAGAGCTTACAGCTGCTTTCTCACCTCTCTTGTCAGGAGCAGCTGAATAGTTCAACAATATTGTTAACCCTGTGCAAAGGAAAATACATCCTGCCTAAAGTAGATTTTGCAGACCCAGGATATTTCACCATTTCTCTAAATTTGGAAATTTTGCTGTCTGGTCACATTTTCCTCCCTATCAACCTGGGCAGTGTGATTTGTTGCCCTAGAAGAAAATCACTATTATGTTAGCAGCACACAGCTGCAACAGGTCTAACATCTGACACAGCAGTAAGTTCCTGACCTGACATTTCGAAGAGACTCTTCCTGACTCTGGTGTGCTTTGGAGTAAGCCCTAAAGACCTTGCCCATGCTTTACCCCAGTAGTCATCCTTGTGATCAGCACTTGACTCTTCATCTGCTGTGGCTCCTAGGGTCTCTTTATTCTTTCTGAACATTCAGCTTACAGTAAAATGTCAGCTCCTCAAAAATAAGTGGTTGGCTTGTGGTTAAGGAATTGGAAGAAGAGGGCTTGGTTAATTCCCAGCTCAACCACAGATATCCCAAATGAGGTTGGCCAGATTGCTCACAGTCTGGTTTATTCCAGAAGCACAGAATTCAGTTGCTACCCAGTGGAATTTTTATGTGCTTGGCCCTTAAAATCTCTACTAAAACCCACAGCAGCAGGGCAGGGACAATCCTACCACCTTGCTCTCACTTACTGAAGGCTGGAGGTTCAGTACCAAGCTCTGGGCTCTGAAACGTTTGTACAGTGCCAAGCACAGGGAGCTCCAGGGGGTCTAACAGAAGAAAGAGCCAAGGAACAGAGACCCTCCGTGTGAGAGGGTCAGCAGAAGGGGTTTCTCCCATATCCCAGGAAGATGATGAGAATATGCAAGAGGAGAAAAAAAAGATAATTGCCTCAAACGGGAAAATTACACAGGTTGACTCATAGGCACATACAATAAGTTTCTGGCAGAATGATTTTACCTCCACATTTGAACCACTCAAAATGAAGGCAGAATTTTAGTTACACAGAAATTACATCAAAAGGAAAAGCCAGATGTTTTGTGAATCCCACCACTAATGAGCTACAAGTGCTGTTTTTTCCATTGTACAAGAAAATGATGAATTTTTAAACATATACAAAACAAATTGTTTGTGATTACATTAGACCTTCAAAAGAAAGAAGGAGCATAAATTCAGAGATGAATAGCATAATATTGGATGCTTGCCTCAGAGCTCGACTTCAATAACTTATCTCAATAAATCCCCCTGCAGAATGCATCTTATGTACTTCAAGCCTGGAGAAGATGAGACATGAATGCTGGAGGAATTACAAGACAGGGGCATTCTTGCAACAGTGAACAAGCTGAAAATTACAAGGTAATGGAAACTCAGCGGGAGGCTGCCGTACCCTGCCATTAGCTAACTCCTCCAATGATTGCTGCAGAAATCACTCAGGTTATGTAAGCACTGTACACTGGTGCTGCACTATGCATCTCTCTCCCCCTAAGCACACAGACAATTTAATTAGGCAAGAAGAGATACCTGAGCAATGGGGACTTTGGCTTGCAGATGAAACAGGGCTGCCTCCCGGCCGAAGCGCAGCCCTTTGTCCCAGCACAACCAGCTGCCTGTCTCTTCTTTGTTGCACTTTGACACCAGCTGTATAGATCCGTTTATTAAAGCATTTATCATTTTTAAGCCAATATAGCCCTGACCTCCTCAAACTGCACTACTACTGTGACTGTGGAGATCAGGAAAATGAGGAATTAACAGCAGGAGAGTATTAGGCTTGAGTTCCTTAAAGGGCAATTAGTGCCCGTCCTTCATGCTTCTTCCCACAGTCCCATCCCATAGAAACACTTGTTATTCCAGTCTTAGATAATAAGTCAGCTTCATATAAACATGTCAGTGCTGTGGTTCTTAGTTTACCGGCCAGGATGTTAATGAGGGTAAGACACATTTACAGATTTTAAAAGGAAGAAGAAAACCTGCCTGGCAGTGCAATATGGCAGAGCAGAGTGCAGGGAAATGCACTTACAAAAAGGCACAAGAAACCTGGAAAGAAGAAAACACTTCCTCCAAGCAGATACACCACAGAAACAGAAGAAATCTGCTGAAAAGTTTTGAGCATAAAGGAGACACAGGAGGAATCATGTTAAGCTTTCCAAGAGCTGGGGAAGGAGAGAGTAGTAATGGCTAACAGGGCATCCCTGTGTATTTAGGAAATGACACTGGTGCACTGGGGGGGATTCACAATGCCCAAACAAAGAAGCACAATGATCAGGCTGGTGGAGCAGGGGCCTTGATCACACACTGCAAAAAGGCCCTCCAAGTCAAGGGGTAACCAGCAGAATAGTGGTGTCCCCCAGATTCTACCCTCTAAGAATTGCTTTCTCTTTCCCTCCTGTATGCTGTCACCTCCCAAAGCCGTCAGCAATCTGTCCCCAGTTGTGCAGGTTAAGGGTGGTTTGGTCTCTGAAAAGCCAAGGCAATGAGATGCCCGTGCCAGTCCTGCCTTCCTACTTCCTACCCCTCTCTATAACGATTAACCCCACAAGACCCAGGTTCTGTGCCACTGGCCAGGTCTGACCTTACCTGAGCTGGGTTTTAGAGACATAGAAGACAGCTTCTCCTCCAGGGACACAGCAGCCACAGAGTGAGGCTTCACTCATCCCAGCAGAGAGGAAACACAAGACACAGGAGATCAAACCTGCAGCCCGAGTTTTGATCTTAGGTGCTTAAAAGATAGGCATCTAAATCCATATTAAGGTGCTTACTTGTCTCAGTGAAGTATTTTGGGGCATGACAGCAAAAAGCTTGGCTCCCAGGCAAGATATGACTTGACTCTTTTGATGGCTGTCATCTCATGTGAGCCAGGCCCAGCCCGGCCTGATGACCCCACAGCCTCCTGGCAGGGAGGCCAGAATCCAGCCCAGACTGGGGCGGGTTAATCGTGTCTTACTGGCAACTCCTGCACCGTCTGAGCCATTCTTTGCCTCTGTCTCAGCTCTGGGAGTTGCTTCCTCACATTGTGCCCCATCCATGCTGTCAGCATGTGCTGTATCCATCAGCAGCTCCTTTGATATACACTGCTTGCATTTAAACTCAGGCCTCCTCTAGTGTTTTCCAATCAATATCCCCTGCCAGGATTTCTGAGGTACCTTGGTGTTTTCCAGTTACTATGACAGAAAATGTGAGATAAATTGCAAACACCACCAAATCCACTAGATGACATTTATTTCTGTGCCAGGCTTCAAATTGGTGGGACAGATTTCATTCTGAGTTGGAGGAGGGATGTATTTCACCCTCTGTGTCTCAGAGATGCTTTCATGGTGGTGACTGTTACATCCCTGGAATGAAATACGCAATTATAAAACAATGTCTTTAACTATTATTAAAAAAAAAGTTCTTCTAAAATAAGATACTGGGTATTAACTGTTAAATATTCTTGGTTTTATTCTGTATCCAGAGAAAAAGACATTTAGAAACATTGGTACTCTGTGTATGGAAGAGAGTCTCAGATCCCAGAACGTGCTTTGGTTTTTATGGGTTTCATTTCAGGAGTTGAATTTTTAACTCAAATCAATAAAATGCATGGGTGCACTTACACGCTCATCCAGTTTTCCTGGACATGTTAGAAGATTACCAAGCTTGCCTGATTCTAATTAAAAACAGACTAGTGGGCAATTAATTTAACTTGTACCAACTTGTAATTACAACATTTGCTGTACAACTCTACAAATACAGGTGGTAAGCGGGGAGAGGCTTCTCTGGGATTTTTGTGGTGCTGCTCTGAAAAACCTCAGAGCAAATCACTTGTGGTAAGTTTTAGTGTGAGACCTGCATTGTTTAAAAAGCATCTCAATACTACCTTGTACAACAATAAAATGGAAGATGTGGGAAAGTAAAAACTGCAATCATGCTCCGTGAATCCCCACTCATGCCACTGCTTCCACTGTCTGACCAGTTACTCCCCTGATGAGCTGTGTTCCCTGGTTTTCAGTCTGACCTCTTGTTTGCCTGTGCCATGTGGTTCTGTAAACAAATCTCTCTTTCCTGCAGCTGCTTGACCATTCAAAAGTGCAGTTTCATCCACCTCTGCCTTTCCTCTTTCTCCATTGCTATTCAGGCTGCAATGAGAACAAGAAATACCACCAAATTCCTCAGCTCCATAACCACCCTTCCCTTCTGAACAGATTTTTTATTAAAAGAAGTCTTTAGTCTTCCTGAAGACTAATGCTGCTACTAGGGTAGATTTAACTACAGACTGTTTTCCTCCTCTTCTGTAAAGCCAAGGACAACTCGCAGACTCAGTGGAACATTATGGCAAGACAATGTTTCCCGTGCAATGGAGAAAAGCTAAAGTGCTTCCTTTCCCCATCCCCAGCAGGAGAAATCCATTGACACATTCCCCTAATTATAGCTGTCAATTAAATGACAACAAATAAATGACAACTTTAATGTCAGTTCACTAAAATGACTCTGCAATAATTTTTGCTTTATTGCTCAATTGTGTCCTATCAAGTATCACACAACTCTGAAAAATATCCCCAGAACAATGAAAAAAAAGAAATAATGGCGGAAGAAAGGAAAACAAGTGAAAGAAGGAGCCAGAGACTGCTTTCTGATGTTGGGTTTACATGGTTCATCTCTTCTCTAAGACTGGGCACAGCTCAGTGCAGCTGATGAGGGGTGACTGGTACGTGCTTAGAGCAAAGGTGGTCTTCCAGAGCAATTCACATTTCCATCTTTTATTTGTCATGCCAGGACACTCAGAGATTGTCAGACACTGAGTCAATGCTCGGTTTTCAGAGAAAAATATACACAGTTCAAACCTGAGATTTAATGATTTGAAGGACTGCATTGCCTCTGCTCCCTTGGTGATACCTGATGCATAGGAAACCAAATTACTTACTGTTGATACTAACTTGTTTCACTGAGGATTCGTATTTGTTCTGAACGATCTTCAAGCTCTGGAGAATGTTAAATGTACACCACCATGTGTACATGTTTATAATGATAGTTATTTGTCATATGTTCTCTCACTACTGACTCTCTATGGGATAGAAACAAAACCAGTGAATAATTCAGGTTGGAAGGGACTTTGTAACCCTTTAGGCTAACCTCCAGCTCCAAGCTGTCTCAGCTAGATCAGATTGCCAAGGACCTGGTCTAGTTTCAATATTTCCACTAGTAGAGATCCCATAACCTCTCTGGTCCCCTGGTTGTATCTAATCATTCTCCTGATGACACTGGTTTCTTGCTATCTGCAAAAATATATCCAGAATGGGTTCATATCTGAAAATGTCTCCTTATTCCTCTTCCCTTGCATCACTGCAATTTCCTACACCAAACACTGGATTTTTTTTCTCTTCTCCTAGCAGAGGTAAAGCTGGAATCAAGCTGTGTGGAGACCTCTGACAGCATCAGGATTGTGCAATATTCTGTAGTAAGCAGGTCCAGTGCTCACACCCTCAAATGTGTTAAGTCTTACCCAGATCTAAGGTCTAACTCTGCAGTTACTAAAGTTAATGAGGTTCTCCCATCAATGATAGCTGACATCCTGTGGTGTCAGGGACCATTTGTGAACGGTCAACAACATTTTTACATTATTAAATAAGGACTCCCGTGAAATCACTGCTAGCTGGGGTTTTGCTGGGTTATTGTATATGCTTCAGTAACTTGCACTGTCAACCAAATTCTAGTTTTCACAAAAATAACAAAGTGAAGGAGGAACAGTGAATTTACCAGAACACCTAGAGCACATCAGCACACAAGACGTGACAGCAAGAGAACTGCTGTCAGCATCTGAAGCATCAAGTCAGTGGCCTGCAAGCAGCTCTGGCTGGTCCTTTGCTTATCACAAAGTAGAAAGGTGCTTGGTTTCTCTCCCAGTATTTTCTGTCGTAGACCTCAAATATAACTTTCCAAAGAGGAAGCATTCCACAGCTGAATCAGTTCCACTTGCCACAAAGGCAAACTTGTCTGCTTCATAGTTGATTTTCTACAGACTATTCATTTAAACTTTTCAAACCCCTCCTGGTGGCAGGATTAGAGCTGAGTCTCTACAGTTTGCAGGGCAAGCTTGAAGCTACATTTCTCTTTCACAAAGTTCTGCTTAATTGGATGAAGGGGACAGAGTTCAAGGGTGAGCCAACAGAAGGTGTTTTATTTAAACATAGCCCTAAAGTACCTATAATGAGAAAGCATGTCTCTCACTCCCATGTATAAATGACAGAAGAGATGTTTCAATTCCATTTCCCTCTCTTGGCTCAGTGGCTAACACAGGAACCTGATGCATTTGATCCTCTAGCATTAGTTCAGGGAAATGTGTTTATTATGAGTTCCATTATAATATACTTAGCATAGTCCTTTCAAGTGATGACTAGAGGTTTATTTAGGAACTAATTCAGCAGCAGCTACAGTTAAAAAGCTTTCACATGAGAGTGGAAACTGCATTGGATCTTTACTGATGGTTACGGTTAAAAATAATCAGTAATGGAACTGAGGGAAAGCGATTAGACATTTTTACATGCAGCTTATTGGCATAATGAGCATTACTTCTCCCAGTGCATTATTGTTTCCAATAAGTTTTCTTACTAGGATAGGTGGAAAATACCAAAATACCAAATGTACATAAATATATATAAATATACCAAAAATACCAAAATACATGGCTGCTGTGAAAATACGTTTCCTTCTGAAAAAAGTTCAGTTTGGCATTCCAGAACCAGGAATTCCCGACAGCCACTTGGAAATGTTTTCACTCATATCAGAATACTGAAGCAGCAGTGGTAATGAGCCCTCTGCCCATCATGGTTTTCTGAGGGGATAAAAACACTAATGTCTACCTCAATTTGAAGAATATTCTGTTTTTCACAGTCCAATGATGAGTTCCACTCATCAGTTCTGCTGTCCTCCAGGGGAGAGGGGGTATTCAAGTCCCCACAGGCCTGAGTTCTTCCACAGCTGTATTTGCTGGCTGGATCAGAAGGGAGGAGCAGTTCCCAGCAAAGATGTTTTAGAATATCTAATAGATGTTTAGACCAGTTAATAATGTCTGGGATTCTCAGGCTAAGAAAAAAAAAAAGAGATTTGGGTGTTAGTGCCTGGCAAAGCCGACAACCATGTGTAGTAAACACTGACTGTCTTTATAAGCTCTTTATGTTTTGAATGCTGTATACAATGTAAAATGACCGGCATTGAATGAAATTTTCTGCATACAATGAAAATGTCTTAAAAATTGTTCTGTAAACTCACGGAGAAACACTGCTGTGACAGCAACGAAGGCAGTCACATCTCTGTGCTCCATCTGCCCAGACCTTCTCTCCTAGGACACCCCAGTGAGGTTTTCTTTACATAGGAAACAGAACTAACGGCTTTTCTTTTTACAGTACTCAGGACTGGAGATAAGGGTTCCCACTGTGTTCCTGTGGAATAGATCCCTTTCCTTAAAGCTTCCCCTCAAAGCAGTGCTCAGCAGCTTGCTGGAGTGCAGGCAGCTGGGATATCTAGGAAGCTTTTCTGTGTGCCCCTGCCGAGGCCGTTGTCCCTGAGCCACAGTCACCAGCTCCCTGCCACTCTCTGAGCTCTCCCCATGCCTGACTTGCCCTGGTCCTGGCCCAAAGGTCTCTCTCAAACACCTCCAGGACATTCTGGGAAGGAGCAGTGTCACGTCCGTCTCAAGGGTCAGACCTGACCCAGTATCTTCCTCTTTGAAGGCAGATGAGGATAGTCAAGGACATATAAACATAATTACCGCAAACACACATTCCTCTTTTCCTGTCACTCCCTTTCCTTTCTTGGAATAACTCAATCCCATTTCCCCCATGGAGTCTGGGCAACAGAGATGGAGAAGGGTCTGGAGCAAAGGTCTGATGAGGAGCAGCTGAGGGAGCTGGGAAAGGGGTTCAGCCTGGAGAAAAGGAGGCTCAGGGGGGACCTTGTGGCTCTGCACAACTCCCTGACAGGAGGGGGCAGCCAGGGGGAGTTAGGCTCCTCTCCCAGGAAACAGGGACAGGAGGAGAGGGAACGGCCTCTGACTGGGCCAGGGGAGGTTTTGATTGGATACTAGGGAAAAATTCTTTACCAAAAGGGCTGCCAATCATTGGAACAGGGTGCCCAGGAGTGGGTACCAGAAGTGGTGGAGTCACCATCCCTGGAGGGATTTAAAAGATCTGTAGATGTGGCCCTTAGGGACCTGGTTCACTGGTGGAGTTGGCAATGCTGAGCTAACAGTTAGACTTGATGATCTTATGGGTCTTTTCCAAACTGAACAATTCTATAATTCTATGATTTCACATTAGAATGACAAGTTTTTTAATAGACTGTAAGTGTCCTTAATCACTCAGGCTAAACAGCACTAGGCACAATTTCAAGGTGACTCCAGCAGCTCTGTTCAAAATCTGCTTTTTCATCTTGCTTAGATTAATTCATATTTTAATTGCTCATATCATTGAAGTGCTAGTGAAGGGAGCACTTTCATTCCTTTGATCTCCTGTTTTCAATACACACAGGCAATGTTGGACATCAGGCAAATCTTCACATTTGCTCTGCTTCAGGGTAAAGCACAAGGCACAAGTGTGGAATGGCCAAAACCACAGAGCATGAGTGACAGCAAGGCCTGGGGACAGGCCACCTCATGCTTCTCCTGTTATCCCAAATATTTGATTGCTTATAACACTACCAAAACAAGAGAGCCTTCATCTATTTATCAAAATTGGAACCAGGAAGATACATGAAGACTCCTTGCCAACACCCACCTCAGGGTCAGAGCCCTGCGCATGGTCCGTGCCCTCTTGCCACTGGCAGTGGGTGGCCATGGCCCTGAGCGTCCCATCCTCCACATGGAGCTAAACCAACTAACAAAATACCTCTTCATACATAAAAACCAGTTGGTAAGCCACTGCTTTACAGTGGGGACAAACAGGAATGGATCACACCACAAAAAATATTTGGGAAAGGGACCATGAGACTTTTAGCTCTTGCCACAGCACACCAGTGAGGAGCTTTCAAGGAAGTTGAAAGGACAAAAATTCAAAGCTATGAAATATTTTTATACTGTGATTAGCATACAGCACTCATTGACATGGGATGCTCCTGAAGGAAAAGCAAAAAGATTTTTAAAGGCATTGGAAATACACATGCCCATCATGGCTGTCTAAAGTCAATGGCTGTCAAAATGGAGGAAGGGATCTTAAAATTTCCCTTCAGTGTGAGTTCCTGTGAGGTGTTTGCTCCTCATCTGTCTGTCAGGGGTTTCAACACTCACAGTCTCAGGTATCTGCTCCTGGTGCCTGTCAGGGAGAAGCCCCTGAGCTGGAGCTGCTGCTGGTGTAGCCTGGATGGTTCTCTGTTGCTGATGAGGACTGATGTCAACAACAGCTCATGCTGCTTAGCACTAGCACCAGCCGAGCCATCAACATATTAAACCCACAAAAACACCTCTACCACCAAAAAAAAAAAAACCAACAAACGAACCAAAACAACCAAACAAAAGAAGACCCAAACAAATATTGCATTTTTCACTCAGAAAAGCTAAGTACAAGTCTCTTTTTTATCCTTTTTTTTCTGTTTGTCCAGGTAGTGCAGCCCCCTGAGGAGCTTCCACTGAGGATGTGAGCATACCCCTTCGCAAGTGAAGCCTGATAATTGCTGAAAAATATATTCTTGGTTCATACCCTAATGTTTCTGTGTTAAGAGAGGAAGTTTTGCACCAAGCACTGTGTGCACAAGCTATTTCTGCACCTTTCAAAGCCCCACTGAAGGTGTACACGTCAGGAAGAGCACTCAGGCTCTAGACATGGGGACAGCAGTGGGGCACAGTCTGTCCCTGCACTGGGACAATTCCTTTGGTGAGGAGCTGCTGATGCCCCTGGAATTACCTCCGCCCCCGTCCTTCTTTCAGCTGTGCAGAAGGTCCTTCACACCAGCCTGTTGTCTTCCGCCCTGCCCGACCAGTTTGTCCAACTTCAGATTTGCATTTCTTCCTTTAATTTCATTAGTGACAGCTGCTATTATCTGAGAAAATCTAAATTGTCTCTTCCTGTGCTAATGAATCCCATGTGTGGGGATTAGAGAACAAGATGGATTTATTAATACACTTCTAATTAAAGAGACAGATCTACTGGTCCAGTGGCTTTTGGTGAAGAGGTTCTAGCAGGTTTTGGAGGGGGAGAGGACAGCCACAGGTTGTCACTGCTAATCACAAGCCACAGCTGGGGTCTGACTGAGGCTAAGTACTCTTAACTAAGATTTTTAAGTTACAATTGCTCAAGCCTCTAGCATCACAGTCTCTAATGGTTTTGTCTTAAGGGTAACTGGGCACTTAAAAAATCACCAGGCAATTTGTAAAATGCTAGTGAAAGATTTTGTAAACTGAGCCTAATTACAGCAACAACAGACCTGTCTGCAAGAAGCTGTGATCTGAATACTGAGGCCCCAAAGAATTACTCTCATTTACTCTTCTTAGGAGTGCAACTTCAAAAGAAGTCCTTTTACATATTCTTCTTATCTCATAACTTGTGCCAGGAACTCAGAGGGGCTCCCAGCCTCTCTTTACGAAATACAACACAACAACTTGTCTCTTTCCTGTACAGCAGAGAACTGGAACTGGCCAGGAATGACACTGCACTCTTTTCACAACCACAGCCCAATCCAGCATCCTGAAACTCCACCGAGAAAAAGCACAAGGAAAAAGAAAGTCCAAATATATTCATGTGTCACACCCCAAACCAGGTCATGTTTTTGGAGAGGAGAATGTCTGATCTGGTGTGGCCATTCTTACACAATTAAGTTTATGTGGGGGGTATTAACATCTCCATGGGATGAGCCAATAAGGAATTCTATTAGAGGGAACTGACAAAGAGCTCTCTTCTTGCCCCCACCTTTTAATCTAATTCTTTTGGCCCTGACTTACCTCAAAAATCGACACAGCATTAGTGGGATACAGACAGAACACATGAATAAAGCACCTCCACGGAGATGAGGTGCTCAGCTGTTCCAGGAGGGTCACTGCAGTCTCCAGTGTTCAGGAGAGCAGTATTCATACCTTAGGAATACTGGGGGTGTGGTGAGGCTCAGGAGGCTGAGATGTGGGAGTTTATAGACTGGAAATCTCAGTCCACTGAAATAATCAGCAGTCTCTTCATGGACTTGATCTCCATCTTTGGATCAGACCTGGATCCTCAGCAGATGTAAATCCCTGTATCTCTGCTGAAGTCACACAGCTATGCCAGGAGAGGTCAGCTGATGTTCCTGCCATTCCTCTCCACAGTAATTCAACATGCATAACTGCCTGCAAAAGCATTTGCTGACAACAGCCTTCTCCTCTCAAATGAACCACTTCCCCTGCATTCCCAGGTTCTACATCTTCTCTAATAGTGTCTTACTCTAGGTGGATTATCCATCATCATAAAATCATTTATTCTTTCAGACACTGTTAATTTTAGTGAGGCTGGCATGGATTAACAAGCCATTGATCCACATTTACAGATACAGTAAACAACTCTTGATTTCTTTCAGTCTCTACACTTGAGCATGCTAAGTAGCTCCAGCCAACGCTGCATGTTGGACACATGCCCACCTTGTTACTGAGAGACATCCAAACCTTTCCTACAAGGTTATCACTGTACACTTTCCTGCAGAGGAGGAGAAACTCAGAGCTTATTGGTATGAACAGACCTGCAGGATATCTTGATTTCCTGTGGTCATTTCAAATAAATCAACAAGATTCGGGTTTCAGTTATCACTTTGTAAAGCTTATTCATCATTCCAGTAAAAGCCTAAAGAAAACAAAATGCTTTTTATTGTGGATTCTCTCTTTTATTGGTGGTTAAAAGATTAGGGGTGCCCAGACTATTGCTACAGTGGAAGAAGAGACAGTCCCCAGCTTGACCTCAGATAATTTTGCTGTTGGGGAGCTCACCGCAGTGCTCAGTGGTAGCTCACATTGATGGCAGCAAAACCAGATGGAGAGTCCCAAGCCCAAAGCTGCTATTCAAAACATAAAAAGAAAAATAATCCTTCAAACACTTCTGAGCTACCTGGCCCTAACCAGCATGCTCTATTCTCCTTTCAATTTAGATGCCTGAATTTAGCCTGTATGAATCACCCTAGGGTAAATCTCTACCCAGATTTGATGTGTAAATTATGCATTTTTCAACATGGCAAAGAGGCAAGTCCTGGAATGAGAAGCTAACCTGTGACTCCAAGCATGAGTGATCCAGCCAGTCCTGTCTTACAGGATGAGAAGGGTTTTCAAAACCCTTCAAAATCATCAGTCCCCTTGGTTATTTGACTGTATCTGACTGTACTGTTTCCAAGATGCTGTCCCAGCTGCAGGGCTTCCCAAGGCTGGCTGTTCCAGGCCTCACCATTTATTCCTCACAGTAGCAATCTGCATCTCCCTGGCTGCAGTATAAAACCTAAACATATCTGTTCTATCTCCTGCAGATAACAGAGACAAACTACTTTCTTCCCCTTCTAAAGTTGCCTCCTCTTCCCTTAGTCCTGCTCTGTCTTAACTACCTCCTCTTCCACAGACTCCTCATGCTTCTGCTCCTCACTGGTAACAACAGGACAACAGTGCTGTGCCTCCCTTCCTCAGAGAGACAAACACTTCTAGAAGATTATGAGTTCCAGATATGACTGTAGGCAGTATGAGTTTTTTCAAGCTACTTTGAAGTGATGGATAGCATTGCCAACTGTAAATTTAGCTCAGTCATTGGAAAACAAGGGCATTTCCCTCAAAACAGATTCAAGTGGTCTTCTCCATCACCCCAAAACCACAGAATCCCAGAATGGTTCAGGAAGGGACCCCAGAGGGTCACTGGTGCCACCTCCCTGCTCAGGCAGGGCCATCCCAGAGCACAGGGCACAGGATTGTGTCCAGAGGGCTCTGGAATATCCCCGCTGAGGGAGACTCCAGCCCCTCCCTGGGCAGCCTGTTCAGGGCTGGGCAGTGCCCAGGGCAGAAGTTGTGCCTCCTGTGCAGGGGAATTGCTGGGATCGGGCCCTGCCCGTTGCTCTGGTGCCTCTGCTGGGCATCACCGAGAAGAGCCTGGTGCATTGCCTGGCACACTCCTCATACAGATAGACACTGAAGTCATCACAGAAAGCCACCCTGAGGTGTGCTGTTAGCAGTGTTCCACCATTCTTCCCTGTGAGGGTCGGGAGGCCCTGGGCTCAGGGTGCCCAGAGAAGCTGTGGCTGCCCCATCCCTGGAAGCATCAAAGGCCAGGTTGGACAGGGCTTGGAGCAACCTGGGATAGTGGAAGGTGTCCCTGCCCATGGCAAGGGGTGGGACAAGATAAGCTCTAACGCTGCTTCCAACGTAAACCATTTGATGATTCTATGATGATTCTGAAATTGTGAGCTAACGTCAGGAGGCCGGGCTATGAAACGAAGTAATTGGAAACTTCTGTGTGAATATGCCACTTGGTTGGACATGTTCTACTGTTTCTTTAGCTGCTACATTGAGAGGACAGAGGTGACCTGTGTGTGATGCAGTGACCACCAGCACAAAAGGGGATGTGAGCAGAGTCCCAATGCATGGACCACATGGCACACGCACTGCAGGAGCACCACGGAACAGATGAGCTACAGCTGCTGCCTTCTATCAACACGTGTGTTCTGACATGCAATACAAACAGCAATTTCTCCTTTGCCTAATTAAAAGATGTTAGTTTAAGTCTGTTAGTTTAAGTTTGCCTAAAGAAGCGCTATTACTTCTGCTTTCACAGTAAAAAATAAAAATCTCAAATAAGCTTTAAAGACAGGGCCTTGGGTTTGGGGTCACTAAACAAACAAACTGGCTTTGACTACCTGGGATTCACATATCATAAAAACCTAATGCTTGTTACATTCTCAGAAGGCAAATTCTCAAGTTTCAAGGGAACCACTATGGAACAGAACTTAGCTCCTGCCTTCATCTCCAACAGTGAGTGGACATATGCTAAGATCAGACTCAATGGATTTTAGACATTTAAGCAATTTAGACGTCCATGTATCCAGAAGATGCAGAGCAGAAAACTGGATGCTCAGCATTTTTTAAGCATTTAAGTGAGGCACTTAAATTTCAGCAACCTGGCTCCCCATATAACCTACAGCAGTCAGCAGAACTGGCCTGTTCTCCTCCTGCCCCAGACTATGGAGGGATCTCCATGGCACCCACATTCCTAACTTAACTGTTGCAGTTCTGAGGAGATAAACCTGGTTGTAATTGCAACTGATTCTTGAAACAACCTGAGGGGTGCACCTCTTTTCTCTGAATCCATTCAGTTCCAAGAGAAAGGGAATTACTACAAGGACTGTTCTTGCCTTCAGCTTGAGGCTGTCTAGGAAAGGTGAGTAGCTGCCACACGTGACACATGGGCTTTCAAAACAAGGCTTAAAGAGACACTTGGGAAGCATTTGAAAGGACACAAGCCCAGAAAAGGAGTCTCTAGCTATTGTTCCTTTCTCCTTACTCCTTTATGCTGCAAGACATGCAGAGAGGAGGAGTAAATGAGGATCTGCTATGTTCAATAAGGAGTGGAGTCACGAGGTGAATGTGCAGGGGGTACTCAACACAGCTGTCACAAGGGCTGTGGATACACTCAACCCCTGTCACATCCATGGCATCACTGTGCAGGCAGTTTGGAGGAGCCCTAAGAACAGCCCCTGAATACCAGGGGGTGGTGAGCCTGAGGCTCTCCCCAGCAGTTTGCACAGGAGGGACCTGCCAGGGCATCCTGCAGTGTTAAATAAGCTCCTTAATCAGCACAGAATTCTATTCCATCATATTCTCTCCTCTCCTCTCCTCAAATGAAGGAAAGCAGGATAAGAAACAGACTACTTTATATTCAGGGCTCCAATAACCAACACTGTAGGATATATCGTTACCAGAGGGTAAGGAAAGGGAGAAAGAAGCTAAACCTTGGTATTATTAAATGCAAAATATAAAAACATTTAAAATGACACCTTCCTGAAGAGAGCTTTTAAATATTCACGGTCAGTGCAATACAATCCACAGCTAATTATGATCTATACATGCAAGTGAAAGTAACGATAATCATAGTTACTTTGCACCTATATACTATAGTAATTTTCATCTGAAGACCTCAAAGTCTTTATAAACATTAATTATTCCTCCCATTGCCCTGCTGTGGTAACTGTGGTAACTGTTGCCATACTTCTCATTTTAGAGATAGGTAAATGGATTTAGAGGTTAAGTGGTTTTCTTGTTGTTACATTTTGGCAGGGCAGGTGGGATTGATTACTCCTCACCACTCCTGGTTACAGGTGTTGGGGCTATGGCAGGAGAAGGGTGCAGGGTATTGAAGCAAGGGGCAGATTCTTGAGCTGAGGAACAAGACTGACAAAAATACTTCACTTCCACTACTGCAAAGACAGGACTGTATTTATAGCCTGCCACATTGTGCTAGTTCCACTGTTGAGATCCATACACTGACCCTAGAAGCACTGACACTAATTTTAAGGTTTGATTTTGCCTTCTGTAGAGTTACTTTATTTTTTTCTTTTGTTTTATTTCTTCACATAAAATAGAATCATAAAACTTTGTCTCAGAGACAGATTTGAAGAGAAGACAGCAGATTTGAAGAGAAGACAGAATCACTACTGTTACCAGCTTTGGCTAATAAAGACCTTTTTTTTGGATTTTGAAAATGCAAAGTGAGAGGACGTGGTGCATCTCTGGGAAACAGGGCTGAATTTACAAAGCTTTTCAGGCACACGGGCTCCAATTAGGCCAACCAAGCCAGCCCTGTGCCTTCTGATTCCTGTACAGAGCTTCCAGGCCTCAAGAAGGCTTCACTGTTGGCTAATGGCAAGCACAAGAGTTAAGGTAATTTGGGCCAGATACATCTGGTGAGCAGACACCTCTGGGCTTCACGAGTTAGGTATCTATTTCCCACTGATATGCCATTAAATTTTGAGACTATGGAGAAAAAAACTCCAACATTTATATGGGGCTTGTGACATCTTGGACTGTATCAGAATAGTGTAGTCAGCAGGACCAAGCAGTGACCATCCCCCCTGCACTGGTGAGGCCACACCTTGAATGCTGCATTCAGTTCTGGGCCCCTCACTTTAAAAAGGACATTGAGATGCTGGGGCATGTCCAGAGAAGGACAACAAGGCTTTTGAAGGGTCTAGAAAAAAGTCTGATGAGAAACAGCCAAGGGAGCTGGGTCTGTTTAGTCTTGAGGAGTCTCAGGGGGAACATCTCTGTTTTCTACAACTGCCTGAAAAGTTGTAGTGAGGAGGGGCTGGTCTCTTCTGCCATGCCTGCAGTGAGAGGACAAGAGGAAATGGTCTTTACCTGAGACAGGGGAGATTCAGGTCAGATATCAGAAAGAAAATTTTCACTGTTGAAAGTGGGTGTCACTGTTGAAAAGGGGGTCAGGCACTGGAATAGGTTGCCCGGGGAGGTGGTGGAATCACCATCCTTGGACACGTTGGCATCTGGATGTGGGTCTAGGTGATGTGGGTAAGTGGTTTAGGGGTCCAGTGGCAGTGCTGGGTGAGTGGTTGGACTGGATGTTCTGGTAGGTCTGTTCCAGCTTTGATGGTTCTATGAATCTGCAGCATCTACTCTAGAGCAGCAGTGAAAGATGCTACCACCAAAAAAAAAAATTCGTTTAATACCACACAGGCCCCCCAGGACAGGGAGTTCTTTTTTGGGCTGATGATTCAAGTCATGTGATGCAAAAGATGAATGGACTTGAAAAATCCCCTCAGCAGAATATCTGACAGTCCAAGAAACAACAGAACTTAACTTCAAACTCCACTCACCGGTAATTACTTTTCTGGATTTGCATCCCGTGACTCAGGAAATGCACTCAGATTTTGTCCTTACCCACATCTCCAAAGGCTGTTGGGTGTTAATCATTGTCTGGTACCATAAAATACAACAGCCATCACTATCAAGGCTGCCAACTTAACAGACTCTTGTGATGGGAACGTTTCTATAGACCTACACAATAAGACTAATTGCACAGGCTTGCTGTAAAAGCCAGAGGTCGTTTGATTACTGGCTGTTTTGTACCATGAAAGTGCACATTAATTATTTAAAAGATGGACTTATAATTATTGTAAGCTCTAAGTAATTACTTATAATTTTGGCAAGTGTTAGAAAAACTGATAGTCTAGCAAATTCAGGTTTTAGTCATTAGTAAGCTACTAATTACATTTAAATTGTAAAATGAGAATTATGCAATTTATCTCCCCAATAATGCATAAACATTACCGTGATTGTAGGTTTTAATGGACTACATTATTACTATAAAAAGCAGAGCAGTGATGGGCAGTGAGGGGCAATTTGAGTTCCTTGCTGTTATTTTACATGATAATTGCTTATCAGTGACTGCACAGTGATGGGTCTTCTTGATTAACATGAGGTAAGTCCATTCCACCCATCAAACTGTACTGGAAAATAAAAAAACTTAGTGAAGAGTCACTAAAAAGAATTGATTAATCTTCTATCAATACCAGACTAATTGCTGTAGGTAAACAATCTAGAAATCACATATTAATTCTTTCTCTATCCCTTAAGAAAAGCAGAATTCCCAAGTCATACTGTCTTGGCTAGGGCTGCTTTTTCATTTTGACTTCTCAGGATCTTTTCTCATACACTCCTCACCCATCCCTGAGGCTACTCAGTGCTACTCCATCTATAAAGAACAAGAGTGAATAGAAACATGCCACCAAGTGCACATAAGGATTTTTGAAATACTGCTATTTCAAAGCAGCCTTTGTCCCAGCACATCAATGGCAAAATCCATTTCAACATGAGAAAAGCAGTATAAGGACTAGATTCAGATTACCAGACAACAGAACGGGTCTGAAGCAGTAAACTGTTCAGCATCATTCCAGAAAGAGGAACTTTGTAATAATAATAATAGTAATAAATGCAAACTATCAAAGGTGATCAGGTGTGCATACACTCTGATCGTACAGATAATCACCTGCCTCTCTGCAGCAGCAGGTGTTCACAAAAGGGTCAATCCCTGCTTAGCAAGAGCCCCAAAATCTTTACAATGGCAGCAGAGAGTCAGTAAGAGAAAAGGGGGGAGACCTGTGTGAGGCTGGGACACACCAAACTGGAGCACGGGACTGCAGTGTCCAGAGCACACAGGGACACCCTGACAGCACTCCCACGGGGCTCAGAGGAAACCTTACCTTCTAGGGTTGAAAGTCCAGGGCAGGAGGTTTGTTGCAATTTAATTATGTCAATGTTCCATTGGTTTCAGTTGACGGGTGATTTCTATGTGTGGAATAAGCAAGTCATCCATCAGACAAAGGTGTCAGTCACACAAGGCTTAGGAGCAAGGCTGGTGAACACATTAGGATAGAAATGGAGGACATTCTATCCAGCTGAAAATTACTGCAATTAATCCATATTAGAAACTAGATGAGTTTATATCCCAGACACTGTATTTCCAGCCAACAGCATTTCCCTCCACAGCC
Organism: Falcunculus frontatus; assembly: GCA_013398115.1. Classification (NCBI taxonomy): domain Eukaryota; kingdom Metazoa; phylum Chordata; class Aves; order Passeriformes; genus Falcunculus; species Falcunculus frontatus. The sequence goes on along the minus strand of VZRV01002237.1, from coordinate 145,599 downwards.
AAACAGGGGTATTGGAGTTCAATACTTCCTGAACAGAAAAGGCAACACCAGCCACTGTGGATCACTCAGGCAATTTCCTTATGGATTTTCACCTTCCCTGTTCCATGAACTATTCAGAAAATTGAGCTGAGGGATTGGTAGAGGTGAGGACCATGCCCCTTGGCTTGAAATCAGGACCTGCTCATGTAGTAAATTGTTTCATGATTTCAGTATGACTCCTGTGTGCAACAGGGGGAAAACTTTTCTCCTTATGATGGGGGAGGAATGAAATGCTGGGACTGTATTTCCAGTCTTGTCCACAGCGAGACACTTTCCCATGGTGTGCACCTTACAAGCTGGAGTCTTGCCAGTGTAACTGGCTTGGTGTGACACCAGGGAAATTTAAGAGCTGCTTTGTATTGCTATTTTACAAGCCCTTATACAGTGTTTGTTTTAAATTATGTGCTGTGTGATTTAGTGGTGTCTGCCAAAATGATGAAAGCCAGTGCCTGCTGTGCTGTGCTGTGCGACTGCTGTCTTCTCCTGGAGATGAGATATTACTTTTCACTTTAGAGTTTCTCAAAAGGCAGCAGCAGCTTTAGCCTTTGGGGCACCAGATCTGCTCAGAACTCCCAAAAATAAAACCCAGCGAAATGATCATGCCTTTAGCCCTGATCTGCATGTCATTTAGCAAAGTGGCTCATCAGACGTTGGATGGCAGGCATGAAGCTGCCCTGGCAGAGGACACGCAGCAGCAGTGGCAGAGCCCACGCCTCAGTGACCCGGTGGGGACAGCAGCACTGCTGTATGAGCCATTCCCAGGGCATGTGGGGCACCTCTCCTACTCTGCTAACAGCAGCGAGGGGGTTGCTCTTTGCTTCTGGGATGTGGCTCAGGCTTTTATTAGTGAGACTTTTGAAGGCCATGGGAACATAATTTCTGGTGTCAATGCTCAGGCCAACCCCTACTCCCTGCTGTGTGAGCTGGGACACGAAGGGGATCCTGCCCTGGCAGCTTTGTTGAATTGAGCAGAGCTGGCTGGTGCATATTTCTCTAACAGTGAGAACCAAAACCTCCACCCCAGAGGACAGGCGGGAAAAGGAAGAATTACTTTTTGTCAAATGATAGGCTCTAGCTTCCTTAAGAGCAATACAGGATCATCCCTAGGAACTCAAAAGCTGATGAAATTCCTGCCCTGTATAACTTCCAGGTTGCTACAGAGTGAAAGAGTTGGAAATAACAGGACCCTGGGGAGTTTGATGCTTTTCAAGAAATCTAATCCAAAAACTTCTCCCTGCCAATGCCCAGGATCAGGTGCTTCGGTGAAGATGTACTAAGCCTTACAAGAGCTAAACAAGGGATAATGTAACGCTACCACTTCTACTCAAGGCTTCAGCCTAATCTCCATTTAGCATAGTTTCACCTATACACTTGGGCGTTGGAATTTATACCACCTACAAGACTTTTTATTAAGTAGATTAATTCTGCATTGAAACATCCAGTGACTCTTTGCACCTCCCTAAATTCTGGCCCTTTGTAGGAATTGCACATTTATATTACAGGCATATCGAGGCTTTGGAAAAACTTCCTTTCTCTAGCAAGCACTCTTTGCTCTCTGGTTCAAAGAAGCATCTGGTCACAGGTCGGCAATTAACCAGAAGGCAGCTGAAGAGGAACAACTCTTCAGCCAGTGCACATTTCCTCCAGGATGGTGATAGCGATGGCTATGTGGGACCATGGGACCACTGTGCTGACAGGGACCCGATGGGACACTGAGTCCCAAGCCCTGACAGCAAAGGCCACTACCTCACAGCATCTCTTTCACGCATGCTTTCAGATGCATCTTTACTTTAAACTGACAGTATTTTTGTCTCTGGTATTCTGGCATTAATGCTGCTCTGTTCCCAAATCTTCTTACTTTAATGGCTAAATACTGTCTTATTGCCAGGCTAGATTAATTCCTGGTTAATCTATGTTTTGCTCTTAGCCAATGCATTCCTCTCTCACTGCTCTGTACTCCCATATGGTATTTTTAGACAGCAATCAGCTCATCTCTTGGTCTGTGATTTGCCAAACAAGCCAAACTCTTCCCATCCCATTTCCTACAGTACATTCCACTTTCCTTTAACCTCTCGGTTCAAGTTCACCTTTCCTGGATGGGACTCACTGGAGTGGTGCTGTTTCAGACACAGCTGGCATGGACACTTCCCTTTCCTTTGAAGGCAACCTTCGTCTGACAAACCCAAACATCACAGCATTTCCACAGCTGCAGCATAGGGGCACTTCCCATCATCAGCCAACACCAAAAGGAAATCATCTCATTTGGTTTTAACTGCTGTCTGTTACTCTACTTTGAAAAAGTTTTGCTATTAGTCCAAGCAAGCACATGACCTCTTCCTTCATGTTTTTAAATTTCAGTAGTGAATGCTGCAAGCTGTTTAACACTGTTCATGGGATAAAATTTTTCCAATAAAAAATTGTTTCATTACAACTGCTCTGAGCCTGCTTGCTCCAGTTCTTCCCACAGGTTTGGCACACAGCTCCCGGGACTCTGCCAGCCTCTTCCCTGTTGATCTTGGATGAATAAAAGAGCTGTTCTCCAAGAGCAGCTGTAGGAAAGAAATGTGGAGCCCTGGCTTTGCCCACCTCACGTGTGCTCCTCCCTGCACAGCCCTCAGGACTCTTAAGGAGTGTGTAGAGCACAGTACCAGGGCTGCTGAGCCCATTTTGCATGTGGCTGATGAAGGCCAAACCTTTGTGCTGCCAGAACTGCAGAGTGTAACTATCTATCAAGTAGGTCAGGAAGGTACCACTGCCCCCAAAGTCACCATCCTCACTTCACTAGGCACTGAGCTCAGCTGGACCAATCTCCCCCGTGTTCCTCAGCAGCCTGTGCCACCTGACTGCCCTCTAGAAGTGTGTGTTGCACAGAAGGCTGAGAGCAAGAGTGTTGCCAAGAAGGTACCAAAAGTCTGATATGGTGGGTTTGGTGCTAGAAACCCCAACTCACTATTGCTTTGAACTTACCTGTGTTTTCACTGATGTCCAGGGAAACATTTTCTCAGTAGAATTTGTATCCCATGAATTCACACAAAGGCCCTTTCTTTGGTTTTACACAGCAATATCCACTCCCAGTGCTCTGTATATTTGCATGTTTTATCAGCAGATGGGATTTTAGGCACAAAGTCCCTGTCTGAAAGGGGAGCGATGCCCACCAGGAATGCATGAGGTGTCTGCCTGTGCAAAAGCCACCAGTGACATTACTGCCAGAGAGGCTGGGCTACCGGGGCACTGGAGGGAACAGCTCTGAAATCTACTTTCCCAGGTTTTAGAGATCCTTCTCCAGCCTGCCTGGGTCTGAGAAAAGGCAGCTGAGCCTCATTAGTGAGGCAGACAAGCAGGACAGGTAGCCTCAGGTTACACTAACAAGCCAATTAAAAGGACTTATAAAGGAAACTTGGCTGGGTAACAGGGAGGAGGAAGCCTGGCAGCTTTGGCTGGGGAGGCAGAGCTGTGCAACTGAGGATGAGTTGCTGTGTAATTACTGAAGTTTTTTCCATTGTGCCACGGGGGAAGAGGAGCCTAAAATGATTAAGGATGGCTGATTTGGGGCTGTGATGTGGTCAGTTTATCTCATCAGAGACTGAAGTAAACCAAATAGCAGTAAATAATGGTGCTCCTGCTCTGCCTAAATACCTTAGGGCATTTTGGAGTCTCTGTTTGACCCAACAGGCAGGTGGGGTCCCAGGATCTCACCAACACCCTTGAGGCCTTCTGCAGCAGCTGGATGGGGAGGCTCCATCATACAGCACTTCCCAGTCACCAGAGACCAAATCCAAACACATTCCCAGCATTTTCTAGAAAACACATTCCAACCCAAATCAGCCCAAGTTCTCTGCTAAGGACAGGAATTAAAATGATGACTCCAAACAACCTTTTCAACTCAATCCAGTTATCAATCTGTCTCAACAATTTGGGGGATGAAGAATTTTGGTTGTTGGGCTTTTTGGTTTGGACTTGAACTGACTTAATTTTTACGCAAACCGACCTCTTTCTTTGTCAACCCATTTGCATCTCATACCTGAAACTACTTTTGATGTCTTTGAGGATCCATTACAAACCAGAAAACCCATATTAATTCACTGTGATTTAATAGACTTGGGTTGGTAAAATTCCTACAAGTTTCCTCCAAATCTGTGCAATGGATCTTTGCCCAAGAATTTGGGCAAGTTTTATGTATCCAGTCCAGTGTTCTGTTCCATGCATTGGCCAAAAAACAGTGCTCCTGACTAATTCCTTCTGCACAAGCACTACTGGAGTCTGGTAAGCAAAAACAGCCCATAAAACCACATGATCATTTTTCAGCCATATGAGAAGAACACAGAGAGCTCTGTTCCGAGCTGAAGTCCCCAGCACAGTGCTAGCTTTAGACAAGTAATGACAATAGCTTCTTGCACCAAGATGGCTCAAGTGGAAAGAATCCCAGCTTAATCCAATGGAACAAAGCTGCCTACAGGAGGCACAAACTCAAATAGGTCCTGGGACACCTGCCTGAGCATCAAGATGCACATTCCACCCACATGGATCTCCTGAGCCTGGGAATGGCAAATAGCAGACCCATGTTTGTGTTCAGCTCATCTAAATGATCACATGACAAAGGAAAATCACATCTACATGGCCAGGTATGGCTGAGAAATCAAGCACTTTCACTTTTCAAGTGGAAGACAAGAAAACAGTAAGTTCTCACCTCTTTTTTTTTTCCAATAAAGAATAGACATAGTCTTTTCCTATTTAAACAGATGGATACCACTCCTACCTGGGAAGGAACATGCACTGTCTTTCGTAGCTGGATCAAATTAAAGTTGAAAGGATGAAATAAGACCTGTCAACCATGAAGAATTGCATGGCAAAGAAAAGAAGTGGTAGCTCTGAGAGTCCTGGGTTTGGGACTAGAAGAGGAGAGAGAGAGGAAGACTGGTTTTTACAAATCATTGCAAGGACTATCAATTTGAACTCCTCAATACCACAAACACAGTGCTTCCAGTACATCTACAAGGATGCTGTCTGGCTGTCCAGCGTCGAAATCTTCTGAACGACTCACTGAATATACAGTTGCTGGGGTCAATGAGTTTACATGTAACAGAAGTTGGTGTCTGACCAAACGACAGTGAAAAATGTCAAAGTTCTGCTAGTCTAAGGAATTTGAAAAGCTAGAATAAGACATCACTTAAAATAATAGCAGGAATCAAAATGCCAGCAGACGGCCTTGGGGCAACCACAATGAGATTCGGGCAATGTAGACACAGCTGGTCTCTCTTGTACAAATTTCCTGAGTAAAGAGCAAGTATACTGCAGTATAACTGTGTCCCCAATAGAAAATGGGGATAAAAATTCTTCTTCATCTATTCTTAGTTAAAAATAAAAGAACTTTAATGAGGACTTGGACAGTGCCTTCTGAAGTGAGTATGTAACATTTCACTCCCCACTCCAAGGTAACAGCTAGAGTTTCCATATATTCATCACAGACAGTTCTAATCCAAGACATCCCGGGCTGTTTAGCCTTATCTTTTCATGGAAGAGTGCAGAAGATGATTAGCTGAAAGGCACTACTGCTAATCCTGCCTCACTTCAACCCCAAGATCACCGCAGGGATAAGAGTGTTACTGCTACTAAGAACCACCTTGGCTTGAAATCCTTGTGATAAAATTACAAGTGAAATGAGAAACTTTCAACTGTACAGATATTGAAATAAACAGAAACAGTTTTTAATATGAGATCTTCTATACTTTACAAGGAAAAACTTCTGAAGACTTTTGAGAGCTGCAATACTATTTCCTTGGGCTAATGTAGATATAATGGTTTTCTCCTTTAACTGAGAGTTGTCAATGATTAAATCTCAGGGAGATCAAACGAGACTTTGAATTTAACCTAAGATTTTTTTCCCCACTTGGAAATGTTTTATGAATCTTCTTTTAAACATGAATCTCTGAGAAGCTGACCAAGGAAAAAACAGTCATCTGCACAGATTTTAAGTAAACCAGAAACATACAGAAGCTAATGAAACATTAAGTGAAAATGTACCTATCTCTGGCTACTTAATTCCCCATATCTTGGTCCTTGGAAGCCAAATGTAAAGATAACATGAATAAATCAACAGTTTTGAGAAGCTGACACAGAAGCAGCATTTCATGCAGATTGGTTCATCTTCATGACCTGTTCAGCCTTGAGGACCTAATCTCAACATCTTCAGACCCATCTCCATAGTTCATTATTTTCTAATCACTTATGGCCCTTATCGAAGAATGCTCTGAGCTTCTCAGACTGGAACAAATCCATAAATCAAAGACAATAGCTTCTTGGCTTTCATTTGCAGCCTGTCTTTTCTTTATAATCTTGTCCATCTGTTGAATCTGAAATTCACTTTGTGTGTGTGTAAATATACTGCTAGCAAAAATTAAGAAACAAGGGAAAATATTTCCAGTACGGAATAAATTGTCCATTGACTCTCTGAGCTGGTGTGAGACATGAACCTGGCACCTACTCAGGGAACTGAGAATACCTACTGCAATCTGTTATCTCGCTGTTCTCCAGGAGAGTTTCTCACTATTCCTTTATAGATTTATAGCTTCTCTCCGATGGGTAGGCAATAGGAAAAAGGAAGACTCACAAAATAACAAACTGATTATTTTGATGGCTGTCTGTAGTTTGTCTTAAAAATTTTGCAATGCAAATTAAGAACACATGCTCATTAACCATCAATCTTTGTGTCAATTTCTGAAAGGAGGTAACAATCAAAATTGATATTTGTTTATTTTCTGGATTCCGAAGAGGCCTTTGTCCTCCTAATATTCCTCAGTAAAATCATCCTTACTGGGCCACAACAGTGACTTACAGATAAATTTCTGCTCTTTAAAGGAGATTACATGAGTGACATTTGTTGTAGTTATATCTCCCAGATCAGTAGAGAGAAATGCATTCAGACCCCTTAAAACAGAGCACCTCCCAGGGTGTAATGGATTTAACAAGGACTGAAACAACACCCAGGCAAAGAGGATGAGAGGGGCTATCTCAAGCTAAGAAGATGAGAGGGACTTTCCTCTTCATTTCAGCTAGACAAATAAGAACTATATTCTTCCACTTTCAATAACAAACTTGTAAGACTGGTCAATAAAAGCAGCAGGAGGTAAAGCAGTGCACAGTGATGGGAAGATTTAATGTGCACTCTTCTCACCTGTGGCTGGTGGGGGGTGTCTTTTATTACATATCATGGCAAGAAGAAAGTTTAATTTTGATGGAAATAAGACAGAACCTGACTGGTGAAGTCACTCAGGAGCTATTTCATTATTTCCCATGAGCTGTACTGGCCGGAAGGGAAGACAGTGGACAGGGCAGGGAGGCAGAATAGGCAGAAAAGGACAGAGATGGGAAAACCTGCTTTTGAAAAAACATTTGCAAAGAAGAGAGATATAAAAGGGTTGTGCAAAACTTGTCCTGCTCTACTTTCTTGGACATTATTTCCGAGCTTGGGCTGGTGAAAGATTAGGAAAACTTCCCAAAGCACAAAGTAGCACAGACCTGATGCAGCAGAAAATTCCACAGCAACTGCACACACACTTAGTCTAACTAACAATAAGAGCTCTTGTGAGGCTGGTAAATCACTCTCTCATAAAGGCATAGCAACACTTTCAAACTGGCATTTGGCTTTGCTCCAGCCTGGTTTTGAGCTGGGTACCTTACCCTAAAAGCATGCCTGAACAGAAACTTAGGCTCCTGTCCTGATTCAGAAGGAGCTGATTTGATATATCTAAGACAAAACATCTATCTGGGATTGAATTTACCAACTAAAACCATTGGAAAGCAACAGGAATCCACAAGAAAAAAATAAAGATAACACAGTTTTGGAATATAGATAAATATAAAACATCCACTGTAAATGAATTTAAATTTCTGAGGCAACACAAAAATGTGCTATACCTCACCTCTGTGTTCTCCTTATCCAGACAACTTACTGGGATTTATCTGTGGCTGTCTAGCATTTGATAACATTCAGACATCATTTATCTCTCAATGCACAGCCAAAGTTGGCAGTGTTATTTAGGAGCTGAACAACCAAGGGATAAAACACAAGTTGCTTCTTTAAGATCAGTCTCATTTGAAAATATTTAGATAATTAATAGACAGGTTTACTCTTAAGTTCTTCTTCATTGTAAGCAAAAATCACAATTAAATTAGGCCTACTTGAAGTAATAGCAAAATAATAACTACAAATACTGTTCAGCAGCCAGTTGCTGCACCAGTGTGTGAGCCCCAGCATTCATGTGGTGTGAATTAGTTTGGCCCCTGAAGAAGCTGCAAGTCTCCACTGCTCAGGGTAACATACAGCTCAAGTACTTTATAGTTTTGAGACCCTTCTGGACAGAAAACAGCTACAAAAGATGGGCCATGTCTCTGTAATACATCTCACTGTCAACTGGTTACCATAAAATAAGACTCCAGAGCAAGTGAGGAGTAAAGTAAAGACAGTCTGCTTAAATGAGGGGGTGATGCTAAAAGTACAGCTTATCACCTCCAGTGCTGGGTTATTTGGAAAAGTTCTGTCCTCCCCAAGGACTAGGAGGTAGAACAGACATATCCTGAAATAAACTCTATATCCTCCATCATATCTTCTGACTATCTATGTGACACTGATCATATTTTCCATCTTATCTTTTGTTGTATATTTCTATGGGAAGTCAATAAAGAAGCTTTTCTTTCTTTGCTTGTCAGTTATACTTCTGGAACAGTTAAAAAACACAGCCTTTTTCCAGGAGACTGTTTCATAGAACATAACATCATACACAGACTTTGCACAAAAGCAAAGACTGACATGACCAACTTCTAAAGAGTATATGAAGAATAACTTCCTTTACATGCTTTTCTACATCTTTTTCCTGCTTTAAAGATGGTTTTCAGGTTTCCTTGGGGAAAAAATATTTTCCCTGTCTGGATGTAAAAAGCACAAACTGTCCTGGACTGGCCCTGTTGCCCAAAGCTCACAACAGAGTGCCAACATAAGCATGTGCCAGAGGGACACCACGTTAGGAGCAGTCTGAATCAGGCAAGAGATGAGGATTTAGATGAGTTAAACAAAAGTACTAAGAAGGAAGAGATCACTTTTTAGACTGTTCCTTAATGGCTTTTCCAAGCTGTATCTCCACAGAGGGATCAAGCTATAACCCAGGGGCCACCAGTGGCACCCATCTATTCCCTGTCCATCCCAACCCCCAAAGCAGCTCCTATTGTTTGACGCTGCCACCTGTTCAGTGTGTGTCTGTCTGTCCCAGGGCGAGAATGAAAAGCAAGGTTATTTAAAAAGCAGTTTGGCTAAATAAGGGAGCTCATTATGTGTGCTATTTTTGTTCCTCAAATGCCTGCCTTCCTCTCTTTCCCTTGAGGTTTCCAGAGAAATCTGACAATCAGGGCTGAGGTTTACTGTCAGCTTCCATTAGGCAAATCAACCGGGCTGGGGATGGGGGAAGGACAAGGGGAAAATTGCCCTAAAAGTGAGCTGATTCAGCACCGATCATGTCTTTGTTCACACACCCACGACCAGAAAGTGCTGGGCTTGAGGTGCTGTCCCAAAACCAAGCCCTTTCAGAGCCTTTGCTGTGAAACACCGTCATTGAGCACCATCCTCTGTCAGAGCTGCAGCAATGGGCACAGCACACAGCTCTCACTGCCCTGACAAAGCAAATGACCTTCAGCATGTTCACCTGTCACAGAACTCATTTCCACGTTGTAATTGATGTGTAAAAGTGGTCTTCATTACTTAAACTAAAGACAAACAAGCCTGCAAAACAGATGATTTGCGCAAGAATATGAACAGACTCTCTGGATGTGGAGCATTGGATTTGACATTTCAAAATCTCTGCTTTAAAAAAAAAAAAAAAAAAGGGAATTGTCTTACTTTTCAATTTTCCTTTAAAAATAATGATTTTCCATCAGTGATTTTATATGCATTCCATCAGTTTATAGCAAATCATAGAATGGGTCGGAAGGGACCTTAAAGATCACGTAGTTCCAACCCCGAGTTGAGGAGGGGGTCCTTATATGTGGAATAGGAGCATAAACTCTCCTGCACAGAACAGAGGGCCAGTTTTAAGCAGAAAAAGTTTCCGTGTCTTTTATTTCTAACCACCATGCTCACAAAACAGGCCATTATTTCAAGGAGGGGCCAGTCCTCACTGCATTGTCATTCATCCTGGTTGCACTTCATATATCTTCCAGGATCAATCACTACACACAGTTACAGAATGAGAAAGAAAAATTAGAGTCACCTGCTATAGAAAGCATAGCTCTTACCCACGTTAGAAATAGTGGGGTTTCCCTGCAGCAAACAGCTTTTTTCAAAACTGCAGCCATCAGAGTAGGAAGGCAGCTTGTACATTATGGTTTCCACAGAAATATCACTAAGAAAAAATATTCATTTCTCCAGCTGTGAGATGCCTATGAACTGTAATCATGCATGTCTTCTCCGTCATAAAGCAGTTGTTAGGCACCATCAAATCAAATTCACAGTAAACAGGGAATTAAATTAAATTATATATCTCCTCACAATCACGGAGTCATTTAAATAAGCCCCTGACCCACAGAAAACATCACCAGTATAGCCACAAACATAAAATGATATTTACGAGCTTCCATGGCACCCGTGTCTTAAGGAATCTACATATTATACATTCCAATTACCTTGGCAGTATTGCACCTCCTTGGGGTATTACTGTTCCAGGGTAACAATACATCCCTCCCAGAAATGGAGGGACCTGCCCAAGGTTTTAAATGAAGTGGTGGAAATAGGATCCAAATTTCTTGCTGCCATCCTTGTCTGGCCATCCTTTCCTCTCCTCCACACACCTCAGGAGATACCAGCAAACCTCCCTCTGAGAGACTCCTGCTTGTTGCTGAAGGCTTCGACAGGATTTAAGTTTCCAGAGTCAGGAGCAGTTCTCCTTTCTGATGTCCTGAAGGCGCCTGTTATCCATTCCCTACCAGACCCCAAAGCAATGCCAGCCATGAAGAGCTACCAGGGAGAAGTTGGCACAAAGGAGGACATGGGGACACACATCCTCTGCAGGTGGTAACAGAGCCCCAGACCTTTCTTCAGGCTCCCAGACAAGCTCCAGGGCAGGAATGCCACAGAGGAAGAATCTCCTTACAAAGAATCCAGTTTCTCCTCAGCCAGACACCTCTGCACTCCAAAGCCTCAGGGCTCGTCCCCGTTCCTGTCCTCATGTCCTCCTCAGTGCCTCTTATCTCCAGGGCCCCAAGTCACTGATGCCACCTCACCAACGTGGCTGACAGCTGATTGCACAGCCCAAGCCAAGCCACTTCAGAGCCCCCTGCTAAAAACTTCACAGATGCTGTTCCCAGTTTCTAAACATCACTAAAGACTGAGTAGGAGGGACTCAGTAGCTGTCTGAAGTTGGATCTGTACAGGGAAAACCCAAAGTTTGAAGGATAGAGTCTGTGTTTTTCCTCTCAACAGGTACTTCCCCCCTGCAAAACCCACTGAATGCACAAGTTTTGTACTCGTGCTTAATCAACTAAAACAAAAGATCAGTAAAACTTTGATAGGGTAGTATGTGAGGATCTTGCATTAAAGGATTTCTAAATTAATATTTTAAAGCTTAGAATAAAAGCTTTCCAGTATATCTAAGTGCTTTGACTTCTGAAGTCCCAAACCTAAGCATTTCAGTGGAAAATAAGTAATTTTAAAATTTAGGTTCTTCCAGTTAAGGAACCCAAAATTTTGGTGTTCTGTGCCTGGGTTTTTCTTCTTTTCAGGCAAAGCACTTCTTCATTTCATGAGTTTGGAAACTGCTGCACAAAACATCCAAGAAATAAAAACTGCAGCATTTTTTTCCCTTTAGCATAGCAATGGAAAGCCAACCTTGCCTCCATCATCATCTATTTTTGATAGGGTTTCCATATCCTGCAAGTTAATCCCAAGGAACAGTCACATCTACCCAAAGGAGCAGGTCAGGGAGGGAGGAGGCTCAGCGAGGCCCCTGGGGCAGACCTGCCCCACCATGGATGTGAGGGGCTCCAACAGGCCCAGAAAGAACAGAAAAGGCTTTTCCCAGATGCTCCCGTGCCACAGAAGAGAAAACTAATTTCTCCCATATGAGAGGACACTGCTGCTGCCTGCCTGTCAGGAGTCCATTTCAGAGCTGAAGCTTACAGGATAAACCATTCAACCTACAAGGAATTGTCAAAAAAACGCAGCTAAATAGCAAACACATGTAAGTACCAGGCATTTCCCTGAGCCCCACTTGTTCTTTTTTTAGCCTCAGGAGAAAAGCACATTCTTCTGCATAATTTATTTCTTCAGCAGAATTATGCAGAAAACTGCAACTAAATTGCTCTTCCTGATTAAAACCAGAGCATTTTATATTCTCCCCTCCCCCCCACTTCTGGATTATTTGCTTTTTTTTTTTTATCCTAGAGCTTCTTCTTCCAAAATGTAGCTCTTTTAATTTTGCCTGAAAGAAAACAAAGCTCTGCCTGATCCTACCTTTCCCAGCACACCCCCAGGTATGGGCAGGACACCTCCTCCCACTCCCCCAGCCCCAGTGCTCTGAATTTGGGTCATGGCAGCCCATGAACTGACTGTACTGGGGGGGTGGGGGGTGGTTTGGGGGTGGACTTGCTGAGGGGAAGGGGGTTTGTTGATGAAAGGGGGAGGGTATTTTATCTCAGACACTGAAACAGCTTTCTGCAAGGTCTCATGCTCTTGGAATGGCTGTCACAGGCACCTGTACAACAGAGCTGGGTTCAATTGCTCGCAGATACAAGGCCCCAGATCACTGTAAGAATGACCTGCATTTGGATCAAGTCAGTTGCTGTTTTTCATTCTTTTTTCCCAAGAGTGTGAGAGATTACTTTTAGCGTACCTGGAAAAGGGGCTGAGGATCAGTGGTTCGTGGGGGAGCAGCTTCACCTCCCTGTGAACTCATTTCCTCCTGCACTGGAGATGTAGTGCTGCTATTTGCATTTAGCACTGGAGAAACGTATTGTCTCAGCTCTTCAAAAACATTCCTGTAGAGACCAGGTGCAGTCCAGAGGCTGGTTATAAACCTTTGCATGCCCAGTGCCATGCTCTTAGAAGAAATAAAAAATTGATGGATTTTCACTTTCATTTAATGTCTTTGCCTGTTACGAGGAGCTGATGTGATGAGTCAGTGCTGAGCCACACGTTATGGTGGCTGCCTGCCTGTAAGGAATTAGGGCTATGGCAGTTAAATACAGGTACACTCGGGATTATTCAACAGGCTTTATTTTCAGCATGACAGCGCTGTAGCTCTCTGGTTCTTTGTGCTTCTTCCCTGGCAGGGTGTTCAGCAGCACCAGTGGAAATGAAAATGCAACTGGAGTAGCTCTGTGGGGACCCCCAAGTTTCCATTATAGTGGTATGGCTTTCTCCCTCCTTATCCTGGTCTTCATTACTCAATAGCATAGGAAGTAAAAACAGGCTGTGGGTCACATCCAGATGAAGGCACTCAGAATTCATGGAATGGGGGGCAGGTGGGGGCTGTTACTTAGCCATTAAATCCTCCTTGTCAGCTGCTGTAGGTTTGGGGGGTTTTTTTCTTAGTAGAAAAAGATTCACTACTGGTCTCCCCTGTATTTCTCTCCAAGCCCATTCTTCCCTATAACCAGGGACAGCAGCCTGTGTAGCCTGTATTGTTCACTGGTTTAATCCACACTTAAGAAGTGTCTCTCTTTTTGGGGTTATGGAGTTTCAGTGCACAACAAAATGGCTAAAAAGTACTCTAAGCAGTGTGGGGCCCTTCTCCAGAAGTGCCCAGGTGCTGGTGCATGGAAGGCTGGTTAGGGAGTTCAGAGAAGCAGCAAACCTTCGACAACCCTTGCTTAAAACCAGAAATGCACACTGCAGCCACTCCACACAGCTGGCAAAAAGTCTGGGGGAAAAGGCAGGTTTTGAATCACGTACTGAATACTTGTGTTCTGGTAAAGAGAAAATGTCCTACTGCCAGGAACCCACCCCTGGAATACACGTGCAAGAGTCACTATTCCTACACCAATTCAAGGGCCAGTGCAGGAGCAGAGCTGACCTCTCATGTGTCTCCCTCTGCTCTACCCCTCTAACTGACCTGAGCTTATGGGTGCTCCTGGGGCTCATTCCTCTGCCTTGCACTGACTGAGTGAGACTGAGTCCCTGGATAAATCTTCCAGGAGCCAGAATCCATGTGGAATAGCTGAGTCTTACCATAGGAACTGTGTCTACTGCCACCTGTGTACAGCAAGCCACAAGTTCACAGGTTTGTCCATTCAGGCTGTGTTCATTTCATCTGTGCTGGCTGAACTTCGTATCATTCTGTTTATTGTCCATGTCTCCACTAACAGGATACATCAGCTATTAGAACCCTGCCACTGCAGAAGCTCTTGACACATCTGATGTGTCAGGAACACACCTCTCTTTCCAAGTAACAGGTCGGTAGTGCACTGATGGTGTCTTTCTTTCTTGAATCCATTAATCATTGATCTTCAGCTTAAAACTTCAAATGAACTATATTCTCTAATTTGACCTATTTTGTGCTCACTATTAGCTTTGCTCATGATAGCATTATGTGGTCTTCTAGGGTTGTTGGAAGATCCTGGTAGTAAGGGAATTTCCTAGAGAAAAGTGGGGAAAAAATATATTAATGGGGCAATCTTTGACTGATATTTTGAATTAATTGTAAAAGGAGTGAGAATTCATATATGTCTCCAAATAAGTGACCTTTTTTGTTATTTCCTAAGTTAATATATACAATGGCTTCCCAACAGTGACTAAACCAGTAAGTACAGATAAATAGTATTTAGTGCTTTTATTTGCAAATTAAGTTGGTACTATTTAGGACAGCTTTATTTCTGATGATACTTCTGCAAGGGAACCAGAATCATCTAAGGAACTCCTGTGCCATTCCCTTGGGAAACAGAGTTTTTGTTTCCCACTTTAGACTTGGCATAGCATTACTGCAGGTAATAGCCTTTTGAGAGCAGTGATTAAATACACAGGCTGAACAAGGCTGTACATATTGTGCATTACATTCCAGCTGATTGCATTAAATATTCCAGATTCACAGGGTCCTCTCGGTCGATGCAATGTTCTGCTGAGCAGAATCATCATCAATATTTAAACGTTCTTTCAAACCAAGCTGTAACAGCCCCATCTGATACCTAGCAATGGAAATGATGTCTCAGATTGCAATAGGTTTCACCCTTCACCAATGTCTTCTGTAACTACAATCTCATGCTCCTTCCCTTCTCAAGCCCACCTCACTCAGGAATCTGATGTTACAGCCCACACTCTGATCCCAGAATCCTGCTGTCCTGCCAACAGAAGGCAAATGACCCTTTGATGTGATGTCAAGAAACTGCACATTCAGTTGGCCCTTTAGGGCCCCTTAGAGAAGCCCTAGGGCTTTTCTGCTTTCATCACAATACGTTCCAAAGCCCCTCCTGGGACAAGTGACTCCTGGAGGCCTTCTCCTTCCTGGGAGACGTGGAGCTTTGGGTCTCATGTCTTCCAAGTGTACACTGGCTGATGGGGAATAAGCAACCTGGACCCATTTTTCCAGGCACATTTCCCAGAATCTTTTAAAAGGAGGGTCTGCACCACCTGTGCTAAGTGGTAAACTCAGCTGGAGGCCCTGTTCATCCCTTCCTGTGCCCTGAGCCAAGCTCCAGCTGCATAGCCTGAATGGAGACAGGGAACGGAGGATGCCTCTCCTCAGATACTGTAACTGAACTTACAGCAATCATAAAACATGATATGCTACGTTAGATCTTTCATTTAAAATAAAATCCTGTGACACAGAGATATCATTATCATTTTTATCTCATCAGAAGTAACTAACCCATTTGACGGTAAATATAAAAGATCAAAATGGATGCTTCTAGGCAAAAGTGCCTGTATAAATACAAACGGTGGCAATTAAAGGGCTAACAACAATGGTCTTTGCTGCTGAGTCTCCAGCAGCACCCTGTGTACATCCCCAGCAATACGTTTACAAGGAAGATTTAAGAACTAAATCTATGATATTACTTCTTCTCCCCCGTCAATAATCTGGTAGCCTTAGGCCCACATGCCAATGGAAAAGAAGGCTGGAGTTCAAAGATGTGGCACATGAGAAAGTAGCAGGGATAATTTTCACCTGATATCACATCATCAGAAACTGCTACACAAAATTATTGTGAATTATGGGGACCTGCTGTGCATTTGATTTCCCACAGCTGCTACCACAGTAGTCACTTTCCTGAAAATTAAGTGCATGTTTCATCTGCTCGCAGGAAGGGAAGAGGGGAAAAAGGTGAAGAAAGAAAAATTTATGGTGGAAAACCCACTGAAATCTCCTGTGCCACACCGTGCAGCCACAGCCCGTCCCTGGCTGTGCTCCGGGACAAGCAGCAGGGACGCGGTGCCGTGTCCCTGGGCAGGGTGGGCCGCGTCAGTCAGAGGCAGAGCCAGGGCTGTGTCCAGCAACTGCAATATGTTCATTCACTTTACATTCCCCGCAACTCGCTGCTGTCTCTTATCTCCAGCAAGGGACACTACACAAAGCAGATTATTCCACTGCTCTCCTCCAAAGCAGCAGCGCTGACAGCGACTGCCGGGAGCTGCGCAAGGGCGTAATGAGAGCTCCGCATCAGTCGGGGGCGAGGGGCCGGGGGGAGGCAGGGAAGGGGGATTCTTTCATTCCCGCACTTGGAGCTGCGGCACAGAGCTCCTTCCTGAGCACCTCCGGAGCAATCCCGGAGCTTGGTTTGAATGCCCCCGCCCGCGGGGCTGGTGCCGCTCCCCGCGGCGAAGCCGACAGGGCACAGCAGCAGCCTGACAGCCCCAGCCTGAGCAGAGAGGCGATGGAACCGATGTATTTCCCTCCTCCACCACTGCCCTTCTTCACCAACAAACGTTGACCAGAAAAGCCACGTGGTTATTTAATTTTCAGGCAGATTTTACTAGCGTGGAAACAAAGATACTTCAATCACGCTTTTGTGTCCCAAGCTCGCCAAGTGCTTCTCTGAGTGCTAATTAAATTCCACAACCTTCTCAAACAGCAGGTCAATCCAATCTGACATTGCTGTAGCTTTGTTTCCTATGGAAGTGCTGCAAAGGTGCCTGTGCTGGCTGGCTCGGTGTGCATCTGCATGTCCTCCCCCCCAGCATGTGCTGGATCCACTGGCCCAGTTAAAGATGATTTGGCAGAGGCAGAATCCCCAGAGAAAATGAATCTCTGAAATCATGTTTGTGGCCCTGACCAACATCACGTCAAGGTGCTGAAGGGAGAGCCTGTTGTGCGAGTTCATCGGGCAATGCAGGCAGAAAAGGCCTCATCTGTGGAAAAGCTTCAGCCAAAGCTTGTACTTTCTTGGACACTGGAGTAAGAGAGATATCCAGAGTAAGCTGGACTGGGGACATTCTGTCTCACAAAACAAATAATTTCTGGACCAGAGGAACATGGACTAGGTTGGCAGACAGCCTTTCACCAGCTCATGCAAACTATGCCAAGGTCCAGGATCCCAGTCCAGAAGCCCTGACATTTCCTTGGGCAGAGTGATGCCCTGAACCTCATCCCCTGTGATGCTCACAGATACAATGACTACTTTGATTCTTGCACTGCTCCCAGCACCACTGGACCAACCCCAGGGAAAACCAGGAGCAATAAAATCAAGTCTTCACTGAGCCTCTTTCTGTGTCTGGACACCTTCTAGGAAGGTGATTTTGTCCCTAGGCCTTGAATTTTTAGCTCTTTCTTTTCAGAAAGAAGATTCGTGTAAGTCCTTAGAGTAAAAAATAATAAAATTGTTTCTCTCAAAGAGGACTTTTTATAAGATAGAATGAATATGGATCCAGAGAAAAAGGAAAGAAAAGTCACTCTGATTCCTGAAGCAATTTCATCCACACAGGTGGCCTTCTTCAGATCTTCCCAGGACTTCTTCCGGGGTTTTGGGAGTCTATCTTCCCACAGGAGGCCTGAGAGGACAGGGTTCATCTAAGATAAGATAGGAGGCTTCACAACTGCCACCTTATTTCCATTAGCGCTTGTTTTGCAAAGAGTCAAGTTCTCTTTCATTATGAAGATGAGGCAAAGGAAAAATGACTGGAACTCATTTTAATGGTAAATTTACCTTGGTATCAAGCTGATACTTAAGACAGATATGAAGTTATTCTGTGGGAGTCAACTGAATATCAATTGAATTCTTATCTAATGAGGAAAAGGATTTAAATTTGGGGTTAATTGGGAGTATTATGAACAGTTAGAGAAAAATGGAAAAACTGAAAAGTGCAAACATATAGTAGTATCTCTTCAATACAGTGTGCACTCAAAGTGTAACTTTTTTTGCCTGTCTGGAAAAAAAAAAACAAACTAATTTGAGAGGCAGTGGTGAACATTTCTGTGATCCAGATTGTGACTGGGGGGAGAGATGGAGTGTGATGAGAAAAGGAAAGGAGTGGGGTTTGCTTTAATTCAAAGCATCTTGAGCTGGTAAAATTTTGGCCATGCCTAGAAAACAATAATGGAAGAAACAGCCCTTGGTGATAAATATCTCTTTTCTTTAGAAATTTCTGTTCCAACAAGCCAGTTTCTATCACTATTATGTCCGACCCTTAATATAATATAAAGGAGTTTGCCTCTTGCTCTGCTCACCATAACCTGCTGGGTAACTTCCCGTCCCCAGAAGTGGCTGTCACTGCTCATTTGTGCACAGATGGGGATCTCTGGGCAGACAAGGCCTTCCATCAGCTGGAATCCTCCAGTGGGAACAGCCGAATCCATCCCAGCATTTCCCGGGATGCAGCAGAAGCAAACACAGCAACACCGCTGTGCACAGGATCATTAGCAGAGGAGAAGGGGGGCTGCATTTCTCTGACTTCCAAGACAGTGATGCCAACAATAGAGGAAAAGGGATTATCTTTTTTCTTCCAAGGTTGGGAGTTCTGATTCAGGTTTCATGCCATGCAGACAGCAATAATAACCTGCTCTGAAAGCTGCTCGCCGCACAATGGCAAATTGCTCATGGGCAGCGATGGCAAAATTTAATCCCTGCTCTTAGAATGCAACATAGCCACTCAAGACAACATAATAGCACTTTTGTAGCTCTCTGCTACAAACATCACTTTGAAAAGGATACAGCTGTGGAGGGGAGTCTCCATATGCGTCATTTTTGGCTGGCTACCAAGTCATCAGAGCTCAGACACACTGTGCTCCCTCACACAGCTCTGCCAGCTACTGCAAAGTCACGCTTGGGGACGGCAGAGGAAATGGATGGAGCTGTGTGAGCAGGAAATGCAGGGATAAAATTAAGTTGCTGGCCAGATGATCAGGTTAGGAATTCATTTTCTGAAGAACTGGAATCAGAGAAAACTGAGAGACAGCACCAGTCTGGGATTTAATTTACAATCCATATGGCACTGTATGGACTCATTTAAGATTCTAAAGCTGCAGATGTGCCAAACATCAGCCATTCCCTCACTGAATGACCATGCATGGAAGAGGTCAGACAAGATCGCAGACAGCACCAGCAATTCCTGCCTTCGTCTTCTTTCCATTGTTCTCTTGAGCTGTCAGTCCCACTGTTTCCAGCTGCCAAATAAATCAGCTAAGTGACCAAAGGAGGCCAAAGCCCACCCAGTTTGCTCTCACCATTGCACTGGCTCTGCACAGCACCAGAAGTGCCCCATGTGCTGCTCAGCAGTCAGAGCTGTGAGGACACCGCTCCCCGCAGAAGAGGAACCAGCCTGGAGAGCAGCCTTGGGCACTGAGACCACCATGGGCTGTGCTCTGCTCACACACTGCTGTGCTGCCAGGGGATGCCACTGCTCCTTGGGAGCAGCCTGAGCCCCTCCACTGCTGCTCCTGCCCTCCAGCCCTGCTGGCAGCACTGTCAGAGCCAGCCTGGCTCCAGCAGGGATGGGCTGGAAGCACTGGCACATGGGCTGCTGGCACAGAAGTGCCTATGAGAGGGACAGGGCTGCTGTTCTCCACTGGGGAGGTGGCATGACCAGCTGAGAACAGTGCAGGATCCAGCTCACCCAACCAGGTTCAGAAGAGGCACTTCCACTCTGGGAGCACAGTTGTGCTGGAGGGCTGCAGTAGGCAAGGGAGGAAGATGCTCGGGTTCTTACAGTCAGCTGTGGACCAGAAGGAGCAAGAATCCACTCCAGAGCTGACCAAGGCAGCTTGGGCTTTGAGTCTCTACAAAGCTGCAGTCAGCTGTTTCTGAAAGCACCAAGAAGTATCAGCCAGAATTAGTTCATGCATAACAAATCCAAGAAAACTATTGGCTTCTCATGGATCGCTCTGAGAGAGATAATGTTGCTGTGTGTATCCTGTGATACCACTCGGGCCTCTGCATCTGCATAATTGTAGAAAGAATTTCCTTAGAATGGTCTGGTTCTCACCACAAACCTTTGGGGTGTGTTCTCCCTTCCTGGCACAAATAAAGATACAAGATTTTGAGTGAATTGCCGAGTAATTCTGTCACAAGCTGATCTCCTTTCTCCTCCCCACCTCACCGAATTACTGATGGGAACAAGGGAGTTGTTATCAATCAAGGCAAGCACATTGTGATCTCTGCAACAGAAATCCATTTCAGATTGGAGGATAAAATGTGATTATATTTACACTTCCTTGACACAATTCAGGCAGCAAAATAACAGCCTTCTACAGACATTTTTCTTCTTCATATTTAGATTTGTCAGTATTGTGGAGCTGTGTGAGAAGGGAGAGAATTATTATAGCAGCTGGGATTCAGTGATACGTTTTAGTTGCCTCACAAATGAAGATGTTCAGTTTTTTGTGTTTTCTTCCCATCTTTTTCATCTCCAGGTTCCTTGAATACTGTCCAGAGCATCCTCCAGATTGATGAAATTGCATTTCAATCAATACAGTTCTATGTAAATCTATTTTTGCTTTTGACATATCCCATAAATTATTTCTACTTATAACCTTAATTGTTCTGTATTCATCAGAGGAGATGGAATTTCTAACTCATGCAGCTGTTTACAAATCAAATTTACGATTAATGAAGAAAGTCGGAGATTAGGCACTTCACGTTTCCCCAATCTGAATTTGAAAAGTATATAATCACATTTTATACGGTCAAACTATGTTTGGACCTCTTGATATTAAATATGTCAGCTCCAAAAAAATTCCAGAAGTGCAAAAACTGGTTTGACCCACATAACCTGGGTCAGCCTAAGGTTGAGCTTGATGTGCTGGGTGGAACAAACACTATTCCTTGTGACAAAAGTCTCATTTCCAGTAGACAACCATATGTTCTCTCCTTCCAAAACCAGCAATGATATTGAGCCCATCCACCCTACCCAGAGCGCAAGGAAGCCTCCCTTTACATGAGTGCCCGGCACAGTATGACCTAGGCACCATCAGAAAACCCCTACAGCTTTGCTCTGGAGTGAAAACAATTCTACTCTCAGAATTTTACATGTTTTTAGAAACTGTATTACAATTTCTAATGTATTTCCTGGATCCCTACAGAGGGATCAGGGAAGGGCCATCCTCTGTCATCTCTCCAGATCCACAGAGACAGTTTTCAAATCTGTAGCCAACCTGAGAATGGTTCAGTATTCCCCTCACAGCCACATACTCTGTAGCAGGAGAGCTGTGAAAAGGTGAGTTAACCAAAAGCATCAATAGCAATTTTTAAGGAACAATCATGTAGAATTACTGTTCGAACTTGATAATATACCATAATACACAGAGCTCATCTGCAGGATAGCACACTGAAACTGGAAAGAATGAAAGCCCTTGCCCTTTTTTTACAACTGGAATTTAAGACCTCTTCATTGGCCAATTTTCTAATACCTGCAATTTTTATTTTCCTTTATTCGGTGCCTCATTCTTCCTCATCTTCAGCAGACTGCCTTAGGCAAAGCTGTGCTTCTCTCCATTTCAGTTTTTCTCTCTTACATGCACCACTTAAACGGTAGATTGGAAATTACAGAGTGCAATTAGGAACTTGCCCTGCCACTTAGTACAGGCACAGAAAACTAAGGAGAAAACATAGATAAAGTCGATAGTTGAATTCCAATGTCATCACTGCTCATGGGCCCAGGTGACCAAGGCCCTCCCTAAAGGCTTTCACACAAAAATCAGGATCTTGAATCTATGGATGAAGCTGTGTGGGCAGGGAGGTTGGATCAGATGACCCACTGTGGTCCCTTCCAATCTTACCCATTCTGTGATTATCTACTAATGGAAGTTTATCCTATCAATTATTAGAAATGCTATAAATTCCTCAATGTATTTCACCAGTAACAAATGAGATGCAGTGCTGCAAGCCTCCTCAAGCAACTCAGCTGTAACACGATCCAAGCGCGTCTATGGGTGTGTTACCTTGCTTTCAAAAACGGCTCCATGGCTAATAATAGACTGGAAACCGGTTGGACATGGGCTTTAAGAATCACACCAACAGCTTTAAGAACCTGTCCTTATAAAATACCAAAGCCAGCTCAACTGAGCAACTAACCACTCCTTGCTTTTGGGAAGAGATGGGGTTCTGGCGCAGGAAGAAGCAAGGTGCAAGAAAGCAGCCACTGCTGAAGGGAATACTGAGGATGAGAAACTGGGAGTCACTAAACAAGCAGATGGTTAAAGAGGGAGGTTCGAAGGTAAAATAAAACATTAGAAAGGAGGTAAACTGGAGGCTGAATCCTGGAGAATGATGGAAATGTTAAGCACTACATGTATGCATGTTCACGTCTTGAGAGAAACTGCTCCACTGCATTCTTTCTCCCTTTCTTCCTTTTATGTCCACAGAAAGACCCCCCACACTTCTGCAGGTGTCCACGGCATCCACGGAAAAGTGTTACAGGCTTTTGTAAATGCACAAGAGAAAAAATGCCAGGACAAGTTTTTTGGGAGAAGTGAACAGTAGCTGAAAAAAATGTCAAAGCTCCTTGCCTTGAGAAGGTGACCTGGGAGCTCAGCGTTGTGATTGCGAGCATTTTGTTGCTGGATCAGCTCAAGCCAAGGAATCCTCCCGACAGCCTTTGGAGGGAGGATGAAGCTGCTTCAGCTCCTCCACTGTGTCCTCCCTCTCTCTTCAGGGCAGCTGAGCAGCAGCAGGGCAGTGTGGACCCTTGGGTGGAGCTCACACTTGCTGTCTCACCTGCGGAGCATCCGCAAAGCCCAGGGCTGCCACTGCCTCCCCTCATCCCTCCTCCCCAACCTCAGCTGTTAACCCATTTTCTAACTTTACCAAGCCATCTATGAGGGGAATGACGTCCTCCCTGATGCCAGTCTTGGAAGGGAGCGTGTTTTGGAAGAGCAGTAACTTTGCTAATGAAATGCTTTGCGTGCCAGAGCATGCTCTCTCCATGCCTCACCACCATATGGTTAAATTTTCCCCTCCATCAGATTTAATAAATAGTGTTTACAAATTCTTAGGCATGCCTCCCTTTTAAAATCCACTAAACCCACAACAAATATACTTATCATGGCATTAATTTGGTTAGAGATTTTCTCAGAGTATTGACAGCCATATCTAATTTCTAAGGATTTATTTTTATTTCAAAATATATGAGATACATTTTTTCTTTACCCACTACAATTCCTTTATAATTGTGTTTCCTCTGAAGGCAAGGGGCAGCTGCTTTACAACCATCTGCTGTCAGACTACATCCCCTCTAAAATATCCTTCAATAATAAATATTTTATATTTATTCACAAGTAAGAACTTAAACTTTCCTACATGGGTCTACAAAGCCCTGAGTTCATTCTTCCTACAACTGAACACTGACATTTCATGGTTCAAACACCACTCCCTGCTGGGAGATTATCTGCTACCATGGTGTAGATATTAATACCTACAGTCTGTGAAGACACTTTAATAATCTTAAATATAAATTTTAATATAAATTCCCCCATTCATACTTATTCTTTCTTAAAAATGAAACCAAGCAGACATCCAAAAAGCAGAGACTTCAGTTTATATTCAGTACCAATTTTTGATGCATTTCCTTTCTTGCTCAATCAATTGGCCTCTGTTAATAACAAAATACCTGGACTAGCAGTGAACTGAGTGTCCTGCTGGCAGATTTGGATGCCCACATTTCTTTTGAAATATGAATGTTATCTACTATATATATGCAAGACTCCCTTCTACCCAACAGTTTTAGAATATTAGTATAGGTTCATTGCGGCAAATTAATGTTATCACGGCTTGGATCTAACCCACTGCAAGTACCAGCATCCTTCCATCTTTCCGTGTTCCCTGCCCTTTTAGACCCATGGATTCATCCTCACTTCTTCTTGTATGGAGAAATACTGCAGGAGGAGCCTGTGACCAGTGAGCAGCTGCTCAGTTCCCTGATAGAAACCCCCCCTGTGTCAGCAACGAGCATGAGATCCCCACCACATTTACACTATTAGAGAGCTCTGAGAGTCCATGGAAGTGAGAAATGTTTACGATGATGAGTGAACTCAGCAAGAGTTTCCTTCTGCTAGGATCTGTCCTGACGGGAATCACTGCCTTGGTTTCAACAAACTCTGTTCTGAACACGTGTGAATTGTTACCATCGAGTTAAAATGTGTGAGAGAAATAACTAATCAGAAACAAGGACCCTCTGGCATCTGGTCCTACCCGAGGTGCTCTCAGGTTACATCATGTTTGCCACATCAGACTCTTCTCTCATCCCACAAACCCGTAAGTTTTGAAGGAAAGAGAGAGAAAATCTAATTCCTTGATTGCAATGACAGACTCTATCAGGTAAAACAAACCAATACATTAATTCATCCTCACAGCCCCTTCACCCTCCTCTAACAACACAACAGCAAACAAAGACCAATACCTCCTCCCCTTAGATATCTAACTACCTCCATGGCAGGGATTTTCTTGGAAAGGAGGACAGAGCTTTTATCAGAGGTAATTAACAGCTCCTGGTCTCTGCTCAGCCCATTACCATCAGCTGTGCTGTGTTAGTAGTTAGCTGACATGGGTTCATGCCTGGAGTATTATCTAAAATGTGTGTGTATCCAAAGATGATGTCAAATATATATGTTGGGAGGAGTCTCAGCAGAAGAGTGTAAACAAAGTGTTGGCAATTTTTCATACACTCCCCAGGACAAAAACTTCTTTTCTTTACTCCTAATATTGTAATTAGGATCAAATATTCAGCGCCAAAATCGCAGCTCACATGGAATGTCATTGCTGGTTTGGTTTAGACCGCTTCAAAATAATGGCCTTAAGTTTGATTTTTCCAAAATCATGCTGATTTTTCAGTTGTTTTGGACAAGGGTTTCCCATAGGACCAGTGCATCCCAGTGACAGGAAATGCTTGTGATGTGGTTAAAGTCTTGTCCCACTGCATATGAGGGTAAGCAAACCACAGTGCTAAGTGCAGCTCCAAACCATCAGCACATCCTTTTCTTCTGGGTTTGCCCAACCCAGCACTGTGCATGCCTGCTCTGGCCACAGCCCATGGCACAGTCTGAAATAATAATTAATAACAACAGCTCTGCAAACAGCAAGAAATGTAAAACAGTGGCACTTTGATTCTTGTGACAACACTCCTCTGAACCACAGCACAACCAAACCACAGCACAGCTCCCACATGGTCTGTCCTTCAGGACCCACACTGGTTTGGGCTGCAAGGGGCCGCTGACAGAAGGAATTCAGTACTGTTCTGTGTTTGGCTATTGCAATAACCAGTATGTGTGACCATCCCTTTGCTCATGAGCTCAGTGTTATGTCTGGAAAAGGAGAAGTCAGAGAAACATCATGGATATAAACACGTGCTGTCTTCCCAGCCATGGAAATTTTTCCCTTCCCTTATATTCTCTCTCTGGCTTATCAGTTTGCTTCTACTAGATACAACATACCCTTGATTCAGTCCACAGCCTTAAAGCTTTTATGTAGTTTCTGCTACACTTCAGGAATTTTGCAAATAAATCGCTGTACTGGATTTGTTTTAAGAAAGCATTTGTTTGTTTTCAAATCATATACTCGGCTAAATGAAAAGGATCCAGCTCTGTGTTTTCCCCCAGGCTGGTTGAGTTCCAGTGATTGTTTGCTGCTGTATGTCTGAGGGGGCTGAAGGAGACAGGGAATAGGGTAAAACTGCAGTGAACCCTGCTTCCAGGTCTATACGATCTGTGCCTGTGGACAGCACTGAGCCTCTCCCCAGCTGGGGAGAGGGAGATTCTCTCCTGCAACAATCCCTAATGTGGAGGTCAACAACTCACCCTGGTTTCAGCCAAAGGAGAAGTCTGCACTCTCAGGGCACTTGGTTCATCTTGCTTTTGACACCCACTTGAGAAGAGGAATCGTGACTTAACAGTGCCCATTGTTCTCTGTGGGCTTCAAATTGGAACAGTTAGTTCACATGGAGATGACAATGTTGTAGTAAGTTTGGACTGATTAGTTCTTTTCCCAGTATTTTTCTTTTTTATTTTGGACTTTAGAAATAACATGGATCTTATTTGTATCTGGTATATATGTGCACTTGGACTGTCTGCTCCCACGCAGCAGAGAATTCCCAAAACTGATGCCAACTGGAGAGCCCATCAGAAAGGCACCCGGACAGTTCAACTCTTTTAAAAGGTGTCTCTATCTCAGATGCCCATTAACATCTTAAAGCAAGTTTCTTTTTTATACGTCAATTTACCCAATACAAAGTGGGGATTAATATACTGAAACTGAAGTCTGATGTAAATGTCTTCCAGGGGCTGTAGTAGTAGTAACACAATGGGCATAGGTAGCAGAACAAGATCTGAAATCAATGATTTCAAAGGACTGATCGGAAGTTGTTGCTCAGACAATGGATGAGAAAGAATGAGATCTTCTAAAATACGAAAGCTCAGACATCAAGACTTTTGAGGACAAAGATATTGCCTGATACAGGGAAGAAAGTCATGGGAAGAATGGAAACCCTTTAAATAGCACCACCATGATCAAAAATACGTTTGTGGAAGGACAGGACAAAAGTGCTGGAGTCAACTGATAGAGGCCACATTTGGTGACTGGGGTATTTGCCTCTGGAACCCCGCGTCATGTTAAGGTCAGGAAATAAAGTTGATAGTCTGAGCACGCTCTGGTTGTATCACACCTTGATCACACACAAGGGAAACTGCTCCAGAAAGGAAGCACAATTCTGTTTTATGCTATGATAACAGTAACCAGCACATTTCATAATTTCCCCTGTGCTTCAGCAACAGAACTGGCTCCTCCAGGTGAAAGCAGGGCAACAATTACTTTTAGTGACTAAAAAATTAATCTGATGTCTTGCCATGTATCTCAGAGTAAGTGGCCACCAGGGCTACAACTTCTCCTTCCTTGGAATATCTTTAGCATAAGGCAATTTCATTCTGACAGAAAGACACTCACTAGCAAAGCTTAAAATAGCACTTCATTTTATCATTGAGCCAATAAAATCAAGGTGACAGACAGCCAAGCTCTGTCGAAAATGATGCTGCTATTTCATCCCCGCCATGCAACACTGCTACAATAGCAATAACATGTGTACATTATGGATTATCAATTTCGGAACAGCATAACTGGCTTCTCTCTTAATCAGCTGCTAAATTATTCTGAGCTAGTCCCTAAACGAAACATTTAAACAGCCAACCCTATAGATATTGCTTCAGAAGTGGTTTTGTGAGATCTTAAGGGCCTGATAGGCAGCATTCTGGAGAACCAAGGGTTTCTGCTTGGCTTTGGTGAAGACTGGGCAGGTAACTGAAAGGGTGCAGCTTTCCCGTGGCCACCTGAGTGAGGCAGAGACCCCTCACTGCCACAGGGGAGAGCAGGAGGGAAGGGAAGCCACTGCCGAACTGCTGGGTGTCACCCTTTGTGGCCATGTGTGTTTAAGGCAGGGCTGGGAGCTAATGAGGCTGCTGGCCTGAAGATGTGTGCTTAGCACTTAACTTCATGACCTTGTGCAGACTGCCTGGCTAAGCAAGCACCATCTATAGCTGTAAAAGTGAGTGCAAAACACAGCCTGGATCATCTACTTGGAGAGCATTATGCATGATGGGTGCCTGAGAGCTGCTCCTAAGCCACTGCAGTACAGAAGGAAGCCGTGCTAGTGGCAGCCAGCACCTTGAAGTTTCCAAAGGCACCTCATATTGACCTAAAATGCACTGTTCTCCAAAAGAATCAACACAGTCAAAGAAGAAGACAAATGCAAGTATACTGAGGTATATAAATCTCCTATGGAGGATGTGGTATAGTGACCTTTTACTGAACCACTGTGGATTAGCTCTTCTATATTACTGAGATGTCTTGAATGAATCCCTTTCTGGAAGATCATTGCACATAAAACAAATAAAGTGGTGATATTTAGCTCTTGGAATATTGCTTCACCTTTCCCAAAATTATTCTGTGCACATCTATGTGTACCAGACTGTATTGAAAAGATATGAATTGATCTCACCTTATCCCTTTTTTGTTGCTGTCAAGGTATTTTTAATCACTTGTCTAGTGTTATTAATCTTTGCATTTTCTCTTATAAGCCTAATTTAAAGAAAGGCTTCCCTGTGCTCCATGTGTGTATGGGCCCATGTTCTCCTCAGCCCCCCCAGGTCACCCTGACCCTGCACAGGCACCTCCACAGATCTCTCATTCCTTCTGTGGTTAGCAGCTCCTGGACTTATTCAGGCTCGTGGGGACTCCTCTGGAGTCACGGATTTGGCTTTCAGGCTATGCTCACCTCTCTGCACCCACCTCTTCTGTCTCCTACACTTAATTCTGCCCTTTTCTCTTCCTTTTCAATCAGGCAGAACTTGCAAAAATGCATCTCAGGAGTTCTGAAGAGTTCACTGCCCAGTTGGTCAGTGTGGGCAATGCCTGAGAGAAAAGGATATTGCAACCCCTGCTTAGCACCTGGGAAACTGGGGCACAAGAGACAGATCTGACTGGGCCTAACGGGAAGATGGAAGGTGAACTCAGATTTGAATCCTACCTGAGACACTACAGCCACAGGAATGTCCTTCTGCCTTACTACAATTCTTTTAACCTGAAGGCCATAATCTTTACCTTTGTTCTTCTGTTTCCTTGTAGATAATAGCTGCAATTACTTTATAGCATTCAATATACTTTGGAATAAAAATTAAATAACAAATTATTAATATATTTTCTGCATCTCTTCCTTCAATGCACAGGAATTCCTAGTCTCACAGTGATCACATCAAATGTCACCAAGTATTGTTGGTAAATATTTTAAAAGCAACTTGTGACTTCATAAAATCTTTATACTATTGATAGAGAAAAGTTTTCCTTTAAAGAAAACCCTGACTCAATCCCTCAGTGCTCATGCACCTGTGGAGTGGAAAGTTTTCTGGATTGCTCTTGAGTACCAGGAATTTTTTTACCCACTTATATTTTGGCACCTTTCATCTCAACCTCTTTCTGAAACTGATCATCCCTGTGGTGCCTAAATGAGAGATGACACAGAACCCATAGGGAAAATAAGGCTGATGAAATGCAAAGTAGCATTATTTATGCTGAGTCTGTGTGCAAAGTGCATTTCAAGCTTCCTTAATTTTTCACTAATAACCAATGTTGTGGGGATGGGGCAAGCAAATATTTGCATTTGATATTTCTGAATAGCTCATCTTTTTCTTTCTCCCTTGGCTCATTGAAGCACAGTTACTATTTTTTTTTTCCATTTGACTTGAAGATCTGAGTGATAACTGAAACCCTGCAGGAAACATAACTAGCATCTTTGGGGTCCACAGATGGGAGGGGGAAATAGGCCGCAGAGGGTGGGTTGTGGCCACGTCTCCTTTCAGCCTACAGGAGATGAATGTCAGCTGCTCAGATTTGGAGGTGTATTGCTGTGGCTGCTGAGGGAGCCTCATATTGATGCTGTCAGCGTCATATTTCTGTTCCCCATCGAAATTAATTACTTGGCTTTGAAATATTACCATGGTTGCTCCTCTTTAAACAAATATCCTGTCTCCCTGAACAAAAGCCATCAGCTGTAATGAGCTGCTCCAGGGTCGGCCACCTCCAGGCAAGGCTGGAGCAGCCAGCAAACCCCTCTGCCACACACCAGGCCAGTGTGGATTTGGCCAGGATTCAGACAGTAAAGAACCAAATACTGATTCGTCCAGAGCACCTACCATGCCTGGGACATCATTGGCCTTAATCATCACTATGTAAGAAATAATCCAAAGGAGAGAGGATTGATAAAATCCAGAGATAATGCACTCAATGTTTCACCTCCGAAGTATGACTGGAGGACCCACGTACAAACCCAAACAGATCAAACCCTCTCACACAGAAATCTCTGACCTTGGTGGAATGCATCGGGTCAGACAGGCAAGCAGGAAAAAACCCTGTCCTGTTGATAATCTGACATTCTGCCTTTGCTCCTCATATTGCACAAACTGGGAGGGGCAGGTGTCCCTGTTTGCTTGAACGGAGTGTTGACAATTTGTCACCTCCACTGTTACAGAGGCAGCAGTAAGAAGGCAAGAGCCAGCAGGCACATCCCGGGACACATCTGCAGCTCTCAGGCTCAAGGCTCCCCACAGCGGTGGCTCCAAGTGCATCCCTGGATCCCACCCAGCACAGCCAGCGGGCAGGGGGTGCTGCTGCCTATCAGGATTAGCTGCACTGCTGTGCCACTGACAACTGCCAGGAAACTGTGAGGGGAGCCTCTGCTGGGGATCTTCACCGTCTCCACCACGTTTATTATACCTTTACAAGAAGCAGAAAGGAATCCAAGGGACAGGTCTAACAGCTCCTTCGGCAATGGGAGCAGACAGGAGTGAACCCAGACACACACCCATAGCTCCCATGGCTCTCTCTCTGCTCCCACTCAGGCTCCCTATCTTCTATTTAAGACCCTACAGATAACAGGGTCCCCACACAGGCAAAATGAAACAGGCAGTTCCAAATTTAGAGGATAGCTCTGTCCAGTGGAGCAATTTTCTCTTGTTTCCAGAGGCACAGCAAAGGCATTCCTGTTTAATCCCCAAGTTAGGCTAAGCAGCTAGTCCTCACCGAGACTCTGTCCATATTTATCCTGTCGGTGT
Source organism: Falcunculus frontatus (assembly GCA_013398115.1). Taxonomy (NCBI): domain Eukaryota; kingdom Metazoa; phylum Chordata; class Aves; order Passeriformes; genus Falcunculus; species Falcunculus frontatus. The sequence goes on along the minus strand of VZRV01002237.1, from coordinate 114,571 downwards.
CACAGCCAGGCACTTCAGCAATGTCTATAGGAGCAGGGCAGCTCTAGGCTCCCTGTTGCCCAGCTATCCCCAGAGCCAGGAAAGCTAGATCAGCTGGCAGGGAGCTCTGAACCCAGCAGTGGGAACAAGCCTGAATTCCAGCCCAACACCACAGGAATTATTGACATAAGACCCCAGGCTGTGTAGGGCAGACTAGAGAGCAGCACAGCCAGGAAAAGTAGCACAGCCACAACCTAACTGTCCCTGTTGCATGTGGCTGGAAGAGTACACTCCATTAGCATCCTGCTGGGCCAAGCCCCAGCCAAAACAAGGGGCCCATTTTACTGCAAACCTTGCAGGCAATTATTTACTTGCAACGCAAACTCAAGAGATTCTGCTTTAACCTTCCAAATTAACAACTCACTGATCATCATCCGGGCATGAGAAATATCAGCTCAAAATAGAAATTTTTGTGAAATTTATCGTCACAGAGTGGGTACAAAGAAAACCACACCACAGCCTTCCCCTGAGGGTTCAGGTAACTCCTGCTGCCTCCAGCTGACTCCGCTGTGCAGCTCAGACCTCTGCCCCTCACCCAAAAGGCAACCCTGCTCTCTGGGTGGGGATTGTTTGCTCCCACTGGAGCAGGCACCAGAGGGGAACACCCCACTTCCTCAGTTTGTTGCCCAGACTTCCAAATGCAGAGCTGTAAAAACAAACTATGGCACTAACATTTTGTGTGAATGAATGTAAATCGTTCTTCCAGGCACGCAAACAGCAAACCTGCTTATAAGATTTATTATTGTCAAGCTGGGCAATTACAGCATGGAGTCAAATTTGTGTTTTAATAATCTAGTACCAAAGCTCTTGCCAAAAAAAGTGGAAAAAGGAACTTAATCTGATCCAGATGGGCTGCACCAGGTTTTACCCAGCATGGCACTGTTTTGATAAGAGAGCTTGGTCTTCCACCCAAAGCCTGGAAAGGCTTCCCTGCTGCCTGAGGAAATGGCACACTTTGGAATCCAACTGCAAGAAGATGCAACAGATTTTTAAATTACACAAATTAAAAATTAATTAGTTCCTTGTTTTTTTGTTGTGTGATTGGTTCTGTGCTCAGGCGATTAACTGTCAGCAGGGTGGTGACCAGCAGAAATCAGCTCTGCTGCAGCCCCATGGAAAAGCAGGGGTGGGTGACAATACTGAAGCAGCTGGTGGCAAGAGGCTCCAGCACAGCTTAAAGGTGAGAATATCCTCCCTGACTTGCTTAATTTGTAAAAGAAACCTAGTGAGACCTTCTGTCAAAGTAACTGAACCGTGCAGGCTACAACTATAATTTTAAGTATTAAATGTTAAATTAAGGCACATTTGCCTGCCTGCTCCCCCCAAAACCCAAGCCAAAAAATACAGAGATAACATGCTATATTCTGTACTCTTTTACCCTGTCAAACCAAGTGTAAGAGAAACATAGACACACCTCTATCCATCAGACACTGCCCACAGAGGATCACAGGTCAGTTTGCTTTATTTCACTGCTTCTCTTGCACAGACATCCACAGCCATGTCCTGACCATAAGGGGCTGCTCGATGCTATTCAGATCCTTTGCTTGCTGTCACAGATATGGTGTCTCTGCCTGCACCTGTGCCCAGTGTCAGCCTTCCCAGCTGCTGCTATCCAACTGCTGCTATCCAACTGCTCACATACCAAAGAGTCTGAGCCCAGAGATCCAACATCCGGATTATTCTACTCCTGCATCTGTTTTGTCTTTTGTGGTAAAAGGACAGCATGGCCTGAGCCTGCCAGAAGCAGAGGAACGGTCCAGCTCTGTCCCAGACTAAGTCACTTTCTTGCACCTCAGTGTCTAACGAGGCAGATTTTACTTTCTCCTCTTCCCTCTGCCCTTACTGGGAATGTTTCTCTAAGGGGCACCAAGTCCCTTTTCCTGTTGTCACACCCTGATATCACTGTCCTAACACTTCTAAAAACACCAGCACAGGAGCTGGGACTCCCATCCATTGACAAGGCAACTCAACTGTGCTGCGCTCTGTGCTGGTTCAGGGGATAAGGACAAACGGTACACAAAAATCGGCAATTCCTTGCATTGTTTTCACCAATGAACCTTTATTTTCTAAGACTCTAAAAACCAGAAAAATTATGTTCCTGACTCAACAGCTTCTCTCTGAGTTCTATCATTGCCACTGCCCTTTTTTGCACCGTGCCCCATACCATGCCATCATTTTCTTGCCCTGCTACCAGTCTCAGTACTCAGGGTGACGAGTAAGTGAGACACATCTGCTTTCTATTTAAACCAGCGAGGAAATATTTATGCTGCAGGAAGACCTGTGGTTTTGCTTGTGGTGTGAGATGAGGCCATTGAATGTTCAGCAAGAGGCTCCTGGGCACCTGCAGAGAACTCTCCAGGCTGGATCAGCTCCTTGCTATTGAAGTGCCTGGCACCAAGCCATCAGTTGTGTCAGAGTTTGTGCTTTCCCTGGGTGGTTTCTCTCCACTGGAGCTCAATGTCGTGGGGGGGAAGAGGGAAGGAAAACAGAAAGGTGTCACCAATGTACACCCAATGTTCTGACATGCTAGTTAAGTTCTAAATTATGTTTCTAATTACTTGGCATGATTTATTGAGACAGTTTAACAAGGTCATAAAGCACCACAAAGTGACACAAGTTGCTCGCCAGCTGGAATCTCTGCCACTGAAGTGCTCCCTTCTCTCCTGCTCTGTCATGCTTCTTGTGCCTCCTCCCACACTATCCAGCATCTCTGTCACTGGATGGAGTCAGGCTTAACACTTTAGGAACCGTTAGGGCTAATTTAATACCTCTGAGCCAACGCTGCAAAGGGAAAGGTTCAGGGATAGCAAAGCTGGGCTGTAGTGTTGTGTTCCAGGGTATTTGTAAAACAGATCTGCCAAAGGAGTAGCTAAAATAGAATTGTTCCATTCATGCCTCTGATAAAGAAATGAGAAACCTAGAAAGTGATCAAGTAAGAGCAAAAAGGGGAGAAAAATGTGCTGCTGTAATGCCTCCCATGCAGCCAGTTCAAGCAGCATGACAGCCTGTCTGTGGGGAGAACAGACCTCCAATCCACAGACCTTGTCCTGCACCCACTCCAATAAGCAAGAGGATGGAGAAGGCCCTGCCCAGTGCCATTTGGTCCCAAAGAGCTGTAAAGGAAGACTCACTGATTCTAAGTGTACAGCAGGGCTTTGCACCCCTGAGTGCATGTCACTGCACTGCCAATTAAAGCTGCTAACACTGCTGGGGCCTTTGGGAAGGAGTGTGTGCCCTTCCTGTGGCAAAACAGTGCACTGTGGCAAGGAAGAGACTGTGCAAGCAAACCCTGGTGCATTTTAAGGCTTCTAGAAATAATTAAGGGAGCTCATCAATTAATAAAAAGAGAGTTAAATTGCAAAAACAGGAGGAGAGGGGCAATGAATACCCACAGGGGGATAAGAAGTATGTCCTACACTGCAGCTTACACAGACTGAAGTCTTTCAGCGTTAAAGTGGCTTTGTGGTTTGAGCTAGAGAAACAAATCTTAGCTGGAAGAAAAATCTTCTGGGAATAACAAAGCTACTTCCTAAATCCAAGTTACACTTGGGAAGATTTTTCAAGATTTACACACTCAAGTGAGAACAGCATGGGATATATACAGATGTGTCTGTGTATTTCTCAAATATATGAGGAAAAAAAGGATCTAGCTGGTGCCTGAGGTTGGCTTGCACCAACAAGGCTTTGGGGAACAGATAAAATACAGCAATGCAGAGAAAAACATCTTTCACTAATTAGATCATTATTAGTCTCCTCTGGCTCAAATGTGGGCAGCTTTGAAACCCTAGCTGCTATCAAAGAAAAGATTTACAGAAGTTCCACAAAGACAGAAAGAAACAATAAAGTCTGGTAATATCCCAGTGGGCTAAGAATTGGTAGAGTACACTGACTGCAAGTCACTAATTACAGCAGCTTTGAAATCAGAAGCTTAAATCTATGCTAAACAGCAACATGGTGCTTTGGGCCACAGTTTCAAGTGCAGAGAAGGAACGTGACCAACACATACACCCAGGCACAGACAAGTCATTCCAAAAGGAAACCAGGAAATTGCAGGTGCAGCTGAATGCTTGTGAGCAGACAATTACCCAGTGGGTGATTGAACTGCATATTTCATATGCACAATTACCTCTTTGCACCCCTGCATGTGTATTTGTGCATTTGACTTCCCTGCCTGTCTTTAAGAATATGACCTTGGTACCTGAAAATACCAAACTTGCCTGAACTGCTGATCCGAATGTCTAGCAGGCATCAGGGTTTTAAGCAGGTGAAAGGGCTGTTTTATCTCATGTTACTGACACACGGCCTGACATGAAATTGGTACTGTGCTGCTGATGACTTCTCATCTCCTAAATATTTCCCTGGGAAGCTTTGGCATGCAGCTGGTGAGCCGTGGAGCACAAGTGAGGGGAGAGGAGATGTATATCTACCCTACAGGAAGGAAATGCAGATAAAAGGTTTTAAATGAGGTTGAAGCCTGTGATCTTGCCAAATCAGGAAAATGGAAGGTAATACAGGTGCCTGTGCTAAAGGGCTATCTTTTGCTGTCAAGCAGCCTGACATTTGCTCTGGTTTCAAATACTTATAATCTGTTATGAAATACCCTTTGGATTTTGCTGTGAGCAGCTCTGTAGAGGTGTGGGATGTGGGACGGGCGGGCAGGAGGAGGATGGAGGAGTACCTTGATCCTCTACTGCCACTCCGCAGAGCTGCCCAGTGCCTGCCACAGGCTCTGGCACACAGCCCTCGTGGGAAAGCAGCACCCTGATTTCTTCAAACTGTGATGAAAAAGCCTCCAGCATGAAACAAGCACAAAGTACATTTAAAGAGAAATGTATTTAACTAGAGGAAAAAGCAGGCTGCTTGACAGCAAAAGATAGCCCTTTAGCACAGGCACCTGTATTACCTTCCCTTTTCTTGATTTGGCAGGACTTCCTACTTTAGGGCCCACATAGTTCTACCCCCTTAATAGATGTTTATTAGCAGACAGCAAGCTACAAGCAAGGAGTAAAGGGGTTTTTCCCAGTGCAGGGCCAGCACAGCCCTTATTGCTAAATTTTCCTTGCCTGGGGTAGAGAAGGTAGGGTGACTTTCAAATCTGTTACACTGTCAGGTTTTAGTGCTCTAACTTCACTGTACTGGCATCCAGGCTCCCAGAAAATGATACTAATCCTGAAATATGGGTCTGATGTAACACCTAACTAAAATGCTGGGGGAAGGGGTTGGGGCTTGTTTGTGCTGCCTCATTTTTACTGTTAGTGGCCTGCAGTGCCTTCCAAGAAAGAGCAACAGAAGGGAACAGAACTTGAAGTAATTACGCTAAAGAAGGGATATTAGTTGCAGAAAACTTGTATAGTTATTCGTTGCTACTCTATAGTAGTTTTAAATGGCCGCATAAATGTAAGAACTGATGGATGAAGTGAAGGAAAAAAGATATTTCCACCTGGTAGGGGAAAAATCTCTGTCTAAAGCTGCTATGATTTATTAATATAACTAATCAATAGCAATATGTCTGTATCAACTTTACATCTAATTTAAACTTTCAAGGCTTAATGTACTCATTAAATAATATAATAGATTTACATATTTTAATTATATTTTATGGATTTTATGGTCTTAGAAAAGCATAGCCAGAGAGTTAATATTTGCTGAGCACGACTCTGTGAAATACAGAGAAGATATTTCAGGTCTTGTGCCAGGGACATATCAAGGTGATATTCCTTAGACCAAACAACACTCCTGCACACATTCGGTTGTGTTAGTGTCTTAAAACAGGGAAACTGAGTCCTGGAACAGGAGGAATGAACTTGACCCTGGTCTCACAGCAGGCAGGGACAGAGCCAAGGTGAGGGCTCCCTATGTCCACTCTCCTTTATCCAGACATCAGGCTGAAAGAATGATTTGACAAAAGGCTGGTGTGCCCATAACTGTTTTTCCAGCCACATCAGATTAGTTTATAAAAGATCTTAATCCTTCTGCAAACCTTGCATCTCTCTTAAACAATCACAGCTGTAACACCAATGCTGACATGTCTACATTCAAGTACTACCTACCAGTTAAATGCAGCTCCCTTGAACCAAGGTCAACACCTACTGAATCACATCCTCAAGAGCTTCAGCAACCAAAGCGACTGCTGAAGATACGAGTAAGGAAGATTTGAAACAAAAACTGAAATGAAAACACAGAGGAAAAGAGGTCAGCATTGCCAGCTCTCTTGACTCCACTAAAGGACTTTGATACTGCATGTCTCCTCTACAGCTTCAGCTATTTGGTCTTGTGAGCAGAGAAATAAAGTTCTGGTTCTCATGATCATGAAGAAAAAGACCTCAAAATTCCTACTTAATGCAGCCCAAGGAGGTTCTAATCTTAGTTGAAGCCTGCTGGTACTACTGAGGTGTAAAACACTGCTACAGCACATAACAACAAAAGAACAAGCAGTCACTTGTCTGTAATTTGTTGACCCCTAGCATCTGAAAGTCTTCTGTTGATTTAGTAGTCAATCCTCAATTACTCTCCAGCTTTCTTTTCTCCTTGTATAAAACCATTTTCTAGCATCTACACCAGAAATACATCAATAGAGCTCTGTAAGAGCCATAAAATCCACAGTGTGAGATGTTTTGCTGTTTTAAGATCCCTTTGCTGATTTAGGGAAATAATTAATTGTTCTCTCTTCCTTTCTACTTCATTTTAAACAACTGTGCCCTTCTCTGCTGCGAACTGCACCATCCTCCTGCCTTGGTTTACACTGTCCCCTTCACAGCAGGTCCCACAGGAGCTGGCTCAAGCGTGGCTGCAAGATCTGGGGAATGCAAAAATGGCTACAGCTCTGGGAGAGCAAAATTCGGGTCACGAGTGGTTTGGCTTTTACATTGTGGGACAGAGGGACCAGGTAGCCAAAGCATTTACCACCCCTGGAAGTGTTCGAGGCCAGGTTGGATGGAGTTCTCAGCAACCTGGTCTTGTGGAAGGTGTGCTGGCAGGGGGCTTGGAACAAGAGGAGCTTTAAGGTCTCTTCCAACCCAGCCTATTCTATGATTCTGTGATTGTATGAGCTGACTGGCAGCAGTGCTCAGGAGCCTTGGTGAGCAGAAGGCAACACTCCCTCAGCACTCTTCCCATCTGGATCGCCACTTACAAATTCAGGGTTTATTCACAGCACTTACTGCTTCTTGCAAGACAGATGCCAGAAATTCCCATTTAGCATGAAATCTGGATTTCCTCACTTGCCTTCATTTTCAGTGACTTCCGTGTATTGTTTTGAACTGCATTTTTTCTTTACTGGGAACTTTTGAGACTTCTGACACGCAAGTATGGGACACCTGTGGCTTGGCCTGGCACAGGGGCAGACAGCAACAGTAGTAAAAAACACCTGGAATTTCTGTTTGCATCTGAGCCTACTTCAGTGCCTGGAATTTGATCCAGTCTTGTGGTGCAGGCAGGTCCACTGAGACCCTCTATCTTAACAACCTCTGCTGGTTTGGACTGGGTAGAGTTAATTTCCTTCACAGCAGCCAGTATGGGACCCTGTTTTGGATTTCTGCTGGAAACAGTGATGATAACTCAGGGTTGTTTTCATTATCTCTGAGCAGTGTTTGCACAGAGCCAAGGCCTTTTCTGCTCCTCACCCCACCAGTGAGGAGGCTGGGGGTACACAAGGAGTTGGGGGGGACACAGCTGGGACAGCTGACCCCAGCTGACCCCAGGGCCATCCCAGACCATGTGGTGTCGTGCTCAGGAAATGCTGGTTCAGGAATAGCAACTAGAGATTTAATTAATCTCTGTTATCTGCTACCCTCATGAACTCTATCATGTAACTAGTTTATTTTCATCTTTAAATAAGTCCTTGTTACTGGTCCTAATACCACTTTCCCTGAATATGCACACGGATGACATTGTTTCACTGATTTTCCCAACAGAAGGGATTTAAATGAAGTAAAAAATATCACTAAACCACAACAAGGGTAGGAATTCCCCACAAAAAGTCAACCTGTGATGGCTGAAACAGGTATCTATTATCTGTTATCTATCTATTACGAGATTATTTCCTCAAGGGGCACTTCCTTAGAGAGCAACACAAAATCTCTACAGATTTGCATGGTGCTTGTATTCCAGCAACATCATTTCTACACAGTTTCAATACAAGAGAAAACACTAATGCCTTCTAAGACACACATTAGTTAATCAAGGTCAGTCCCAGGGTTATAGCTGTATCCACTGTCAGATCAGTCCTGCCTGAACAGTTGAGACTGTGCCAGCCTTGACCTCTGGACAAGGTCTTTCCTCTTCTGGCTCAGCTCTACCTCCAAATCATAAAACAAGTTTCATTATCTTCTCTGAAGAATCTGAATGCATCACTTTCCCATTTTTGTCCAAGCTGTTACCAGCAGGAACTTGCCTCCAGGGTCTCATCTCTCAGAGGGTGTCCCTGCTCCCTTCAGCCTTGGCTCCAATTCCAGCTCTCCCTGATGTTTCTGCATTTGCTCAGTAAACACACCATGTTCTGTATAATGTAAAACATGAGCATCTCATACACTGATAAAATTACTTCTGTGCTTACACAGCTACTTAATTCCATTTTGCCATTGATTTGTCATTTTAAAGTTAAATAATAAACATGGATTGCAGCCAGGATACTGAGTGCTGCTTTCTCCCCCTCTAGTTTTTGATTTATGTGTTTGTTTATTTACTGATAGATTTAAGTACTCCCTTTTGCATTTCACACATAATCTGGCAAATCCTGGGGATTTACTTTCACAATTGATTAGAAAAGTCAATGTTTTACAGATAGGATTAAAATGGAAAATATCTAGGAGCTTTGATGGAATCTACTTATGACAAACAGTATTTCCAATAGGCTCTCCAGCCTTAAAACCCTGTGTTGTGTGTTGTCAAGCACTGTGAAGATATAACCATTTCCTGTTACAGGTATTATGTCAATTAAAGAAACATACTTGACTTGCTCATTTGTTCTTTGTGGGAGTGCCTTGTGGGCTTTTCATTTAATCAGCACATGGGAAAAGATGTTTTCCATTCGCTGGTAGTTTTCTTCTCTTTGAGATTAAATCAGACAGGCTGGGAGGCAAGCAGTGCTGAGGCAAGCAGTGCATTTCCAATATTGTCATTTCAGTAAACTAAATTTAAAAATTCTAAAAATGTTGATGTGACATTTTGGTTTTTTCCTCTTCTGTTTTAGCTCCAAACCATGTATTACTTCTTCAGTGTTATTTACTTTTAAATCTGTGTTTAGAATATTACTAATGCTTTATGACAGGGCAAACTGCTTTTCAGCTTTTTGATTCTCTGTCAAATGGTGAACCTGGCTTCCTTTTGATCCACTCTCACAACCAAAGCAACCCAAACCAAATCAGTTATTCACACACAGCTGACTCCACAGTGGAATAATTTTCCAGATCATGAAATTTCAGTGCAGAGTGATAAAAAGATTAGGCTGGTGTCAAAGAGTAGATTACAGGGCAGCCTGGAGTAAAGAATTAGACCTACTGCTAATCGCATTCTCCTGGGGCTCAGGCCCTCTTGCTGCCCTTCCCTGGTAGTGCTGGGTGGTGAAACTCAATTCTGCTGCACAGAGCCAACAGTGGTTTGAATGCATAATAGGGGCCTTGTTTTCCTGTTCTTGGTGAATTTAATGCCAAAATGTGGGGAGGAAAGGGAAGAGATTGTGTGCTGGGTCAAGAAATTTCTAAACAGAGCAAGGCATCCCTACGTTGTTAGCTGACCACTGGAATTTGCAGAAGGACAGTCAGTATTGATTGACCCTGCCTGTTACAGAAAGGTCGAGTGAGCAGACATGATGAAGTGATGGGAGAGCACTGTTTGCATGTCCCGGTGCTAGAACGTCACATAAAGCCAGAGACAGACAATGCACAGAGACCCACACAAGTCTAAGGAACTGGAAAACACCCCAATTAAATGAAAATAACTGTCCCCATTAAGTGGCAACAGTCATTGCTTAATTGCTACCCAGGGAGGTATCCTAACTGAGAGCAGATGAAGTTTAGCACATCTTAGGCAGTAGATTATTGCTCAGATATGAAGGAAAGGGAAGAAAAGGAAAATCAGAAATACGAGACTAAGGCATTTCAGTCTAAAGCTGGAGGTGTTCATTTTTGCTAGATAAAACCAGAGCAGGGCTGGGGATCCACTGAATTGGCATGTCTTTCTCTCCTCATCCATAAGGTCTGGGTCTTGCAGGGGCTGGGCTGAAATGCCCCTGGTTTTCCATTTGTTTGCTTCCACGTGGGGAAGGAGCAGGACCTGAGTGCACCTGCTCCAGCTTGACATTTAACCCAGCCCAGGCTGGACCTCAACCCCGCAGCCATGCTCTGGCTCTGCTTGTTCTCTGGAGCCCAGAGCAGCTCAAAAGCACCTTTTCTTCAGGTAGAATCAGGACCCCTGTGCTCACTCCAAATCCCCTGGCCCTAGTGAAGACTCCGGCTTTGTCAAGATAATGTGATTTTTTTTTTTTTTTCCTTTTCCCTAATCCAGCAATTCCTCTTTCTTTGGAAGAGCTTTGACCTTTAAATGAAGATGCATGCCAAGAAAAATCCAGAGCTTGTTATCAAGACAATCTGTGGCACAGGCTGTGTGGTAATGTCCTCCTGAGGTGATGAATCAGATCTATCAGTGTCTAGATACTAAGGCCTTTTTTATCCTTGCAAACTCAGGGCTTTCCAAATCTTTAAGCGTGATCAGAGATAGAGCACTACAAGAGCTTACTTAAATCTCAGCAAGCAAAAAAGAGGGTGAGGGGAAGAGAGCTCACATAAAATAAAGACCACTTTTAAAAGATAAAACATAAGTCCAGGTACAAGGAAAGCCTTTAGAGAACAGAGGAGATCTTTGTCAGGAATGTATCTCATTTAGTCCCATTGTTTCACTGCATGCTTTGCAGAAAGCCAGCCATTTATCTTGCCTTTTTTCCCTAGGTTTTGGGGCTTTTTTTTCTCCTTTCCTGATGCCAGTTTCCATTTCATTAGGAAATTAATCACTGATGAGGTGCTAGTCCTGTCTCCCTGCAAGCAGATCTCAAACACAGGGTAGTCAGGAAAAGGAAAATACACAGTTTTGCGACCTGAAACCTGAATGCTTTTACAAGTAGTTTTATTTGTGTTGTGCTGTGTTATGGATGGCTGTTGTTTAGTGTTTATGGCATGCAGACAAAGAACTCCATGTCAGAGTACCTATGGTTACATACCTTCAACACGTGCCGAGGTCCCATTGGGAGAAATTTTCAAAGGGAGATGCAAAGGGCAGAAGAATTCCTAAATTTCCACACAATTTCCCCAGTGGGCTCTGTGAGCTGAACCTTCTTGGTTCACAGCACATTACTGGAATGCTGTACTCGTGTCCCTGAAAGCCTCAGAGGGATCTCTCATTTTCGCAGTTGTTTGTGGAGTTATATGCCCAGACAAGGAGACAATCACGTTCCTGTAGCTTGAGTACCTCTGTAATGAGGCATAATGTTGTCGTGGGTTTTGCACAGAGAAGTAAGCTCCAGAAAAGCCATGTCAGCTTGAGCCTGACCTTTCGTTCAACAAGGATGCAGAGCAGAATATTTTCTGTGTAACGTGGCCGCACACTGAGCATACACGAGTTGTCACATACAGGACAGTCTACACCCAAACATCCTTAATCTGATGATCCCTGAAAAGCCAAGTCCTGTCCCACACAGCAGTTCATTTTGGCTACTTCAGGTATTCCACAGTGAGAGAGGAAGAGAGGGGACATCACTTTTCTATCCCCTGCCGGAATTCAGCCTCCACTCAGACTGTATTTGTCTGACACACAAACTAAGCTGTTGCCAGAAATACCCATCTTGGAGCTTGAAGAATGTGTTTTTCCCAGGAGCATCAGTCTAATAAAATACAGTTCTGCCTACGACCCCAGTCTCTTTCATATCCTCTGACAATACTCCTACATGACTATCATGATGCTGCACAAGTCTTCACAGCTTCCAGCTATGTTTTTGTTAAATTTCAGTTGGATAGCCACAAACTAAAACAAACATAGTATTTGTAAAACCTTGTCCCTCAGCTCTATTAGGTTAAGATTTATAATGCACACATTTCTTTTATGCAGCTTCTAAGTGACTAATCGAATGTGTCCTCCATTTAAAGAACATGTAGCATTCTGCAGAAATGCACAGGATCGATTCACTTGTAAGATGTGCAGGAGTGGCATACACCACTTCCACTCACGTCATCAAAACACTTTGGGAATTGTTGTGCTGGGAGTTTGATCAAAATCCTGCACAGATACAATTCCCACAAGGGCTTCTTATTTTGAAGATCCAGATTTACTAACCAGCAGTCTGATTTTCAGAAGAGCAAAAGATCCAGCAGCCTTCTGAGTCTCCCTCCCCTGTTTTCCTCCAAAAATAATGCATTTGCATGACTTCTATTCATTCCTGCAGACATGGAATATGATGCCTAAGTCCACCTGTTCCTACAAATTACTTAAAATCTTAAGAGATAATACATAAAGAGATCGAGGACACTGAGAACCTGATAACAGCATCACAGGCTGAGCATGTCAGGTGCTTGCAGTCAAAGCCACGAGTCCAGGGATGACAACACCAGCAGTCAGGAGGAAGCCTTGCAGAATGAGCCAAGGGCAGCCAGGGAGGTAGCCTAGCGATGGTGGACTTGTTGGAAGTCTTTAGGCAAATTGCTTCATTTCTCCCAGTGCCTCCTGTCACATTTGGCTCACCACCCCTAGGACAAAGCCTTCTTCACATGATGTGGGTAAAATGCCAAAGGGCATGGTGAAATCTTGATTTTTTGTAGCCTATCAGAGCCCAGAAATACCTCCGCCAAGTAACTCTTAAAACTAAAATTTTTCCCACCTTCTATTTCTCCTGGAAAGTACCTTAACTTTGCCAATTGTATTTCTTTCTTTCTAGTTCTACAGTGAATTGCTTTGTGTCCCAAATCTACTTGTAACTTAGTCAATCTCTTATACTTATTTTATTGTTGCATTATTTCTCAGCACTGCCTGTCTATTTTCATCTTCCTGCTGGTCCATGTTTTCTGTTCTTATTAAAGAATTTACAGGTCAGAGACTGTCCTTTTCCTATTCCTTGTTGTGACGGGGATTTTTCGCCTCTGTATTTTCTATTCTTCTTGCATTTGTATAATGCACAGTGCAGAGAGTTTTCAGTAATGAGTTTGAATGTTTTCTGTCACCGACAGTTTCGTTTCCTCTATATCTATTTCTCCCCTTATGCTGGAGCAAAAGAGGACACCTCCAATATACTGTGCATCAGCCCATTGATTAAGTGGGGAACTTTTCTATGCAGTAATTATTGTTGCCTAAGCTATACCCAAGCCCAGCAAATCATTTTTATCTCTGTATGCTCTGCAACTCAGAGAAAGAAGCCCTAGTCATAGTAAGACAGCGTATGAATTGCTAGAAAAATCCCAGGTTGTGCACAGATCATTTATAACCTAGCCAGCCCAGTGTTTGCAGAGGGTTTTGCCCACTAAACATCTCATAAATCATTGACTTCCTTTAAAAAGATAACAATAATTTTGAAGAGTAAGTGGGATTGGTCTGGATCATTATGTTCTCCCTCTAGGGCAGGGAGTTGAAAGTTTTAATTTTCTTTCATCAATCTCAGTCATCACCCAAGGCCAGAGTGTGATATTTGACTTCCACTACTGGAAATCTTAGTAAGAGAGATCTGAGCACCCTCCACAAAGGTCTTGAGTGATGCTAGTGCAGTTGTTCAAGAACTTGTGTCCTAAGACGACCACCTGTGAGCACAGTATTGTGACCCTGCACCAAGCCCACTGTGGGACCAAAGCCTAAAGCCACCAGCAGCAGAGCCTGCTCTCTGCTTGTCTTGGGTTTACAAATAAAGAGAAGGGAGCAGGAAGATGTCACTCTTGTGACCAGGACCCCCCAAACAAGTCTCTGTGTACAGGCATTATACAGCACAGCCAGAATTATTTCAGCATGGGTTTGGCATCATTAAACTCACTGCACATGATGCGTGGAGTTGATTTGTTCAGGGAACATGTCTGGGCTTTCAACACATATGCCAACCCAAGTTGTCCCTTCAAACTATCTCACTGACATTCAGGAGCTAGAATTGTTCTAAATCTTTCAAATCTAAGCAGACTAAGAAAATATAGCTCCATGAACTCAGCTGTACAGTTCTGAGGGCAGGAGGGTTCCTCCTCCAAAGCACCCACTAAAGTGATGCTGATGCTCCCTCCATGTGATGTGTCTGTGGTGTGTAGCTGTCTCCCCATCAGTCCAGGACTGTATCCCCCACCGCACTGGAATCCCATTTTCTATTTGTTCATTCCAACACTGGGCACAGTGGGCTTTTCTATTACATTTGTGTAACCCAGGACCCTGGAATCTCACCTGAAGTTCATAGCTGATGCTCTGATGTGCCACTATTCCAGCCACAACAACCATAACAGAAACAAGGGCAGCCCTGAGCTAAGCATTTTTCCTTCAGTTAATCTGAAAGGGTCTTCTTTTTGCAAAAACTGCACATCCCTGTAATATTTTCACCAAATATACTAATTATTTAAAATAATTGGTTGAATACTTTATTTAACAAATTTTAAGTATGTGCATTGATTCTTTGTTATTTTCTATTGTAGTTAACTTGTTTTTAGCCAGTTGTAATAATTTCTTGGAGTACTATGAAGAACATAGGAACTTTCTAATAGGAGCTGTGCAGAAAATGAGATACCGAATGTCCCCTGTAGTCCATAACCTTATGTCAGAAATACAACAGAAGAGACAAGAAGAAGGCGGTAAAGAGGGGAAGAAATATATTACAGAGCCAGCAAAGGCCCTTGCTTGATCATGGCTCAGCTGGAGTTCCTGAATGTTCTAGAGGAATTCTGGCAGGAAGTTCAATACTGTCACACATGCGGGGTGCTCCAAGCCTGGAGTTTTAGAGCAAAACTGTCAGAAAGAGGTTCAGCACACTCACACGTGGGAGTATGTCAGCTTTGCACTTCCTCATGTTGTGTTTCATATCCTCAACCTGGAAAAGAAGGTGCCACATTCGTATACAAAAGGACAGAGCAATTCAGAGCACAGAACATCAGAAACCTATTTAGCAACAATTTGACTTTCCGCCAACAGCTTGTTGCTGGCACGCTGTACGAGCTATGCCAAGATCCACTTCTGCAGGCAAAAGGAAAACTGGCACCAAATTCATTGCTTTCTTAATCCTTCTGGTGCCACTGCCAACAAAGACAGTCCTGTTTTTAGTACTAGATTTAGTGAGGCCTTCCAAACAATTTATTTCCTATGTGCCACAGAAGGCAACTGGAGTGACAGACCGCAGATGAGTGCAAGCAATGAGCAAATCACTCAGGTCCAAAGCCCCTTTCCCAGGCTCAAAACAAGACCCACGTGTTCTGCATCCTGGCAGATACTGGACTCACTGACAACTGTTCCTAAGAATGCCAAGAGAGATGTAACAAAAAGAGACTTGAGCACTGCAGAAACACAACCACACACCAGCTACTTGCAGGGATGCAGGACTTGGAGGAGGGACCAAACTGCAGTGGTCTAACCTTCCCCAGCTTAATTAAAATTTTCAGCATTCTATTCAGGATACAGAGTTCAGTTATAGTTCAATAGGAGTATCACAGACTGTTGAGGTGTGTAAACCGCAGCATGTGTACGTGTACCTTCTAGAATGTTCTTGGTACCTTTAAGCCCCATTAGTCCCTGGTTCTCCTGTCCCTCCCCTCTCCTTCCCCACTGGTTGTTGTGTTGCCGCTCAGTGCCCTCTCCGCCCCTGGCCCTCACCCATTGGTTTATGTTGCTCTATCTGCCCATGGTACCACCCCCTATATAACACTGGAACCCTCCTTTGTCTGTGTCTTCTGCCCCTGGACCCCTTCAAGGAGTAAATCACTTGGAACCCCACACAGAAGGCCCCTCTCCCTCCTTTATCTCCAGCTGACGCGTCCAAAGGCTGTGTGAGCGTGAGAGAGCGCTTCCACCACACAGGTGGCTCTGAGTGGCTGCAAGGTGGCTCACGAGCCCCCCGAGAATCCTCTACGGAGGGCCGGTGACTCCAGGAGCGCCGGGTCCTGCGCGGACGCTCAGGGACGACGCAGCCATGGTCCATTCCGCCCTCACCGTGCGGCTGCGTCAACAGACTATTTAAATAAAATGTATTTCAATAAGAGGAAATTCAGTCTACAGAAGAGATTTTAAAAGGTACAGATGTGTTTTTTAGAACTGGTGTTTCTACCTTGTAAACTGATGATCTGTCCTCTTTAAAATAAAATACCAAACTATAATGTTTTAAAAGGAGTATATTATATTTAGCTGCTTACCTAGATTTCCTTGTAAATTAAACTGAAGCCCTCAGCAATACTTTTCTTCCTTTTGTTCTTTCCTCTCTAATTATACCGTGGCACTAATTATCTTATGGGCAGAAACAGTCTATAGATTGCTGCTGCTTCAAAAACTTAAATGATGCCCCTCCTACTCTCTCATACTTTATGAATATTTTCATTCAGTCAAAAAAACCCCAAAATACCAAACACAACCGAAATGCAACAAAGAAAGCAAAATTCTGCTCAAGTCTTCTCCTTTTCTAGAAGTTGTCTGCCTCCCTGGTTCTTAGGTGCTTATCCCTGCTGATTCCCAAGTTTGATTCATGCTTATCTCTGAACTACAGCACTTCTGTAGGCTATGCATGGTACCTGTGCTCTAAACACCATGACTGTTTCCTGATTCCTGATTCCCATTCTCATGATTGTTAGGATCTTTTTCTGTAGCCTTTATGCGGATGAGTGGTCTACCTCTAGTATAATCCCATCTGGAGTAATTTTACAGCAGCTGTCAATAGTGTAACCATGAATTTTTTCATCTCAGAAAATCATTGTAAAATTGGATCATCATAGAGTGTATTTCAGTGAAAATACCAGTTGGATGGTTTTAAGTATAAGCTCAATAAATGATGTTTCTAAGGTTAAACCATTTAATGTTAGCTGATGGTTAATGGCACAAACCTATGCTCACTCCACAAAATCTACTACATTAAGACCCTCTAAAGAGAGACAAAAAGGGATCTAAACAAATTTTTCAACTTATCAGCTCACCATGGAGTCAACTTAAAGCATTGATTAACAGAACCCTTGCTATCCTATCTATACCCTTAAGCAGCTTAATAAGACATAAACTATTCTGATCGGTTTTTAATTCAGTAATTTTTTATTGATTTTTTTACAAGAAAATACAACAACATTATGCATATAAAGCTGTCTGCACGGGGCCTTAATTTTGCACAGGCTCATCGAAAGTAACCTTCATTTATTTTGCATGTGTCACCAACCACATGACCTTTAAATTCTTATTAAGCAGGAAAATTAGATATCCACCAAAAAGATTTGAAAGAACGATTCATTAGAAAATGCCCAGTTTGTGCTGCATTGCATCAAGTCACACACCCCTAATGGGAAACTGCTGATATCTGGTAATGCCAGAGGTGAGCATTCCCATCCCAGACCCATTCCAGACCACTACATCATCTTCCCACCACCCCCAAGAGCTCTCTCACCTCCAAGGCAGTCAAGATGCCCTTACTCTCAACCTGCATGCCAACCACAAGGTTTCCTCTCTGCTCTGCTCACCAGCCTCCTCAGAGACCATTCTCACAAAGAAGCACCATGGGATAGCCCTGTGTTTTCTCCAGCTTGAATCAAAATGTTCATGTGCTTCTTTTTGCTTGATTTCTGCTTTCAAGGACAAAGTGCTCCATTCACTCAAAGCCATTAACCACTTCCACCGTCCCTCACAGCACATGACTGGGAGTGTTCCTGCCTCCCTTTGTCATGTGCCCATGCTACTGGAGTCATTACACAGGGCAAGAGAGGCAGAGCCTGGAGCACAGGACTACGTCATGGGCAACCAGATTATTTTTGTTCTATCTGACTTTGGTTTTAAATGTCTTGCCTAGAGCAAAAGGCCTAGAGTCACCACCAGTGGGAATACCCACATCCACACAGGGATCTTCTCCAAGAGCCAGACCATAGGCAGGTTTCAGACATACATCTTATAACATCCAGAACAAGACTGTCTTCCCCCTGTCCAACAGTGACCCCTTTGTGACATTGCTCAGTAATAAGCATGGGCTTTGGGGGGAGGTGGATTGTAATCATTAAATTGTAAATCCCTTTAAATGCAAAGATCAAAGGGAAAGTTTCAATCCTATGACACATAATTAAAAATGCAGACGTGAATGGCTTTGATTCATGAATGCTTATGTACTTTTAAATTGTTGCCAGGGAGATCAGGGCATGAGAAAATTAAAAACCATTACGCTTCAAAAGGATAAATGATTTTCACAGCTTTCTAACATTATTTCCTGTTGCGCAGATTTTTGTGTGTTTTAACATTTTCCCCGCCCTGCCTGGGCAGATTAGTTCTGAAAAATGTTTTCCAGAAAATGTTCAGAACTCAATGAGATTAAAAGGAGATTAGTGAACTTGTTGGTTGGAGAGTTCCCATTCGTACCTAATGGCAAACGCTCGGGGCAGTTAAAAAGGAACCCCACCGCACATATTTTACCCTTTTTCCTGTGTTCTAATTTCAAAAGCTGTGACCTTTTAATTCATTATTCTTTTTCTAATTGAGCTGGTGCAATACAATATGGTACAGGCCATAAGCCAAATCTCCCTGAAGTTAAAGGAAATATTCCCAGGACTATAGTGATTTCAATCTGTTTGTTTAACATTTCTCACTTGTAAAAGTCAAAGCACTTAACCGAAAGGAAAAGGCTGTTTCCTATTTCACAACTAAAAATTGAGACGTACAAAGTGGACACGATTCTCAGCCATCTCACCATGGATGCCAGAGTAAGTGTAGAGCTGGCAAGCTACAACAAGTATTTCCACTTCTGATCCATGATGCCTCAGATTTGCCCAGCTTCAACATGACACTTTAACACTACCAACTGGCACCTGATATATCCTTTGAAAGTGCTTTAAAATGACCCCAGTGTTACCAGAGACAAACAATTAATTTCTCAGACAGAAACACATGGCTGAAATGAACCTGTGAGTTGATGGCTGCAGTGAACTCATGGACAATAGTTCCATTCCTGCACTGAAAGTACATGTGAAAACAAACCCAGACTCCTTAGTGCTGAACTTATATTGCTTCTTAGCCACTGTCAGCATGGAGGGTGAGGATGATCAGGTGAAATCCTGAAAGCTGTGCTGTACACAGCTGGACATGTGTTTGCGCCCTCCTGTGCCTGTATAGCTGGTGGAATATAGGATGATTCATCTCATCTCCAAGCACTTACATCTTCAGATCTTCCATATCATGCAAGTGATTTTTGTTTATATGTCTATAGTTGCCTAGGATGAATCCCACTACCCACAAGGTGTACATTTGGGATGAAGGACTAGATCAAGCCCCAGAGCCACTGCAGCTCTAAATACACAGTTATCCCATTGTGTTCCCATGCTTTTGAATTTTGGGACTCCACTTCTAATAAAATAAGGTTCAGCTGAAATAATCTGCAAGAGGCTGACTTGCTCCTCAGTCTGGCATTGTTCAGCTTCCAGTCAAGTCAACCTTCACAAAATTTCCCCTGAGGGGGAAAAGCCAGAGACAAGTAGCAGCAGAATTACAGCACGCTGAACAGTTCAGCAGGCATATGATGGTGAAAGGAAAAACCTTTTGTATTTACTTCTGAACATATGAATCAGACATTGTTTCTGTTTGAGACTGGGCTGTTTCCAGAGAGTGTCTCCATAGTGGCAGCCAGCTGAGATTCAGCATAAGTAGCCATCCCAAAAATGCACTGATGCTTTGTTATCCACTGCATTGACTGAGATCGCTCCAGGAAGCAGATGCCCTACAGTAAGACATCTAATATATTACCCTTTTTGTAATTTGTCATATCTAATGTCTGCATAGCAAATAGGATGGCAAGAATTTATCATCTTTTTTTTCAGTTGGCAGTTGTTCAAGAACATGTTACTATTGTTCTTTGTCTCCCATTATTGGATCAATAATGTTGCTACATAATTCTCATTCTTCAGATTTCAGTCCAAAGAAGATTTTCTTGTCTCAGTTTCTTTGTCGCACAGACCATAACTCTTAATCCATTTAATGCAAGGTTTAGATCAGTAACTTACATTTGACTAAGACAAAAGCATCTGGTGTTGACTTGAGAACTCTTAAGAAATGAAGAAGTAGTTTATTCTATATTTTTTAAGAAAGTGTCTTTTTTTTATGTGAATTTGGGCCTTTCTCCACTAATGTTGATGTTCCGATCAGCATTTTCTATGTGAAAGAACAAAATCTCTCATGTTCAAGCACCTGGATCCTCTTGTAAACCTGGTTCTTGAATGCTGTCTTCTTCCACACGCCCTGCAAAATGAGCGTCCTGTCTTACGGGAGCAAGAGATCAGCTCCTCTGCAGGTTTACACGAACTCTGATTCCTTTACGAAGTAGCAAAGAGAAGTCCAGCACAATCAAAAGCGACTTCAGGACCCTGGAATGATTGGCAGCAGGATCAGGAGCACAGGTAGTGATTTCCTTGATTCTTCGGTTAACAACAAGTAATATTGATAGGAAGAGGCAGATCCATCAGGTCAGTGTGTGGGGCTCTGAGATTGGTGTCAGTGGAAAAATCTGGGGTTTGCTGACCATGGGAGGTTCTACTCAACACTTGGTCTACTGACACCTGACAGGATGCACCTGTGCCAGAGGGGAGAAAGAGCTCTAGCACAGGAGCCCCTGGGGCTCATTGACAGAGCATTGAATGAGGCTGGAAGGGCTCAGCCTGGGCTTAGCCAGGCTGGTCAGTGGTAAGCAGTGGGATGGAGTGCCAAAACTTGAGGAAGGGATAGCTAGAGGGATCCCTCGATATGTTTCATGAGGTGCTGGCTACAATGTACCACACCTGAATTATTTCTACACTAATGTACACAGCATGAGGAACGAAGAGGAGCTTGAGGCTTTGGCCCAGTCCCAGAGATCTGACATCACTGGTGTAAGTGAAATCTGGTGGGATGAGATCTGTGACCGGAGTGCCCTGTTGGAAAGTTCCAGGCTCTTCAGAAGGGTTAGGCAGGGCAGGAGAGGCAGAGGAGTGGCACTGTAAGTAATGGAATGGTTGGAATGTCTGGAGCTCACAGTTGGCAATGGCACAGTTGAGAGCCTCTGAGTAAGAATCAAGGGACAGACAGATAATGCGGGTGTCACCATGGGAATCTACTCTGGACCTCCCAGCCAGGACAATGATGCCAATGGATTCTCTGAGGAGCTAAGGCACACTTCCAGGCCAACTGCCCTTGTCCTTATGGGGGACTTCAGCTTAACAAAAATTAACTGGGAGCATCACACAGCTGGTGATGCCATGATGATTTTTTGCCTTCTCTTTTATACCCCTTTTATATAGCTTTTATGTATCCTTAGTGCTTTTAGCCCACATACTTATAATTCCTTAGTTTGATAATATAGTTTAGACCCAATATTTCGTTAAGCCAGGAGACCAAACATCCTGGAAGCCTCGAAGCTGGGGGTCAGAAAGCCCCAGACACCAAGGTCCTCTCCAGAACACATTCTGTAAACTAAGATAGGCCCATCCAGGGGGAAGGTTCCTTGGGGCAAGGGGTTCACTCGAGCCTCTCACTGGGGAATCTTTGATAGATATGCTAATTTGCAAGGCCTATAATTTTATCTGCGATTCATCGTGTGTGTGCGTTTCGGAGTGCTTTTCAGCTCATTCCACCCAATCAGAGTGTGCACCTTTAAGGATCCTTAAATAAATACCGAGGTACATCCCTTCTCCCTTTTAACCATGTTTGGCTCTGATTTTAAGACCAGGAAAAGGCAACACTGCTACAACCCACGCTAGAAGGTTCCTAAAAGGCTGGATGACAACTTTATGGAACAGATCCTAAGGGACTGGAAAGATGCTCTCCTTGATCTACTGCTTGTCAACAGATAGGATCTCATGGGCAAAGTGGAGATTTGGGGCCATCTTGGCCACAGCAACCACAGAGCGATGGAGTTTAAAATCTCCGTAGACAGGAGGAAAAGTGCCAGCAAAACCTCAGCTGTGGACGTGAGGAGAGCAGAAGTCAGGCTGCTCAGGGAATTAGTGAGTAAGGTCCCCTGGAAAAATGTTTTTGCAGATGCTAGGGTCCATCAGTGCTGGTCACTTGTTAAACATCACCTCCTAAGGGCATGGGAGCAGCAATTCCCAAATGTCAGAAGTCAAGCTGGTGAGGCAGAAGGCTGGATTGGCTGAACAGGAATCTTCTCATGGAAATAAGGTGAAAAAGGAAGGTGTCTGCCCAGTGGAAGCAAGGTCGGGTGGCATGGGAACAATTCAGAGGTTCTGTTCCCCACTATATTTGTGCAGCCACACTCAGCTGGAGTTGAAGCTGCCAGGACTATGGGAGACAATAAAAAGAGATTTTTATTGTGTTAATGGCAAAAGGCTGTGTAAAAATACCATCGGCCTGTTCCGGGATGAGGACGGTCACCTCACAAACAGGGACAGGGACGAGGCAGAGGTGTTTAATGCTCTATTGGCATCTGTCTTCAACACGAATGATGGACCGAGGGCATCTCAGTGCCCTGAACTGGAGGACCATGACTGCAAGAATGATCAACTCCCATTTGACCCTGAACTTGCGTGGGATCTGCTGCTCCAGCTGAATCCCTACGAATGTATGGGGCCTGATGGGATTCATCCAAGAATCCTTAAAGAGCTGCTGATGTCATCACAAAAGCGCTCTCAATGATTTTTGAGCAGTCTTGGGAATGGAAAGGTCCCAGCTGACTGGAAGCTGGCAAACGTTGTCCCAGTTTTCAAGAAGGGCAGAATAGGTGACCCTGGAAACTACAGCCCTGTCAGTCTCACTTCAGTGCCTGGTAAAGTTATGGAGAAGATTATTCTGGGAGTCACTGAAAACACCTGAAAGACAATGCAGTCATCAGTCACAGCCAGCACGGCTACATGAGAGGAGAGTCCTGCTTATCAAACCTGATTTCCTTTTATGACAAGGTAACATACCTGGTTGATCAAGGGAAGCCAGTGGATGTAATCTTTCTGGATTTCAGTAAAGCTTTCAATACTGTCTCTCCCAGGATCCCTCTGGACAAAATGTCCATCCCACAGATGGATAAATCTGTCATGGGTGAGCTGATGAGTCAGGCACAAAGAGTTACACCAAATAGGGTGACATCACACTGGGGACTTGTGACCAGTGGGGTTCTGCACGGCTTCATCCTCAGCCCTGTGCTCTTCCACCTCTTCATAATGATTTGGAAGCAGGACTTGAACAGATACAAAGCATGTTTGCAGATGATACAAATCTCCAAGGCAGAGAGGCCCTGCAGAGAGACCTCGACTAATTAGGGGGCTGGGCAATCACCAGCTATATGAGGTTCAACAATGGAAAGTGCCAGATTCTGCACCTGGGATGGGGCAACCCTGGATGTCCTACAGCCTGGGGAAGGAGATGCTGGAAAGCAGCACCACAGAAAGGCACCTGGGGGTCCTGGTTGATGGCCAGTGGGATCTGAGTCAGCAGAGCCATGGAGCCGGGAGGGACATCCCTGTCCTGGGGGCACCAGGCCCAGCATCTCCAGTCGGGCCAGGGAGGATTGTCCTTCTCTGCTCTGGGCTGGGGCAGCCTCACCTTGAGAGCTGGGGGCAGGTTTGGGCACCACAATATAAAAAAGAGAGCGTCCAAAGGAGGCCATGAGGATGGTGAAGGAACTTGAGGGGAAGCCATGTGAGGAGCTGCTGAGGGCACTTGGTCTGTTCAGCTGGAGAAGAGGAGACTGAGGGGAGACTCACTGCAGTCTGCAACTCCCTCGTGAGGGGAAGACGAGGGGCAGACACTGATCTCTGCTCTGTGGGACCAGTGACAGGACCCAAGGGAATGCCTGAAGTTGTGTCAGGGCAGGTTTAGGTTGGATGTTAGAAACAGGTTCTTCCCCCAGAGGGTGCTTGGGCACTGGAACAGGCTCCCCAGGGCAGTGGTTGCAGCACCAAGCCTGACGGAGGTCAAGAAGAGTTTGGCCAATACTCGGGTACACGTGTGACTCTTGGGGATGGTGCTGTGCAGGGCCAGAAGTTGGACTCTATGATCCTTGTGGGTCCCTTCCAACTCAGCATATTCTGTAATTTCTGTCATCAAATTCCATCACTTGCTTAGGCTTAAACCTGGCAGGCTGACAATTACTGGATAGTGAAGGTGATCTGAACTGAGAGATGCCCTCTCATTCATGTGAATGTCCCCCAGGGAAGGAACTGATAATACTCCATACCAGAAAGATTGTCTGGCCCAGTTCAGGGCTCCTCTGTAATCCCCGGACCCATTTACACTAAATGTTTGGTTTAAAGGAATTCACTTAGCCTAAGACAAGGTATCCAATTCTTTCTTCAAGCTTTTTGTCAAGTATCTGTATTGTTCTGCTTGGCACTTCTTGCCTTCAAAACTAAAATGATCCTCATAAAACAAGAGAGAAGGGCATATTTACTGCACCCCAGATGTGCCGCAGGGCACATCTCAGACACAGGATCACAGAATGTTCTGAGCTGGAAGGAGCCCAGGAGGTTCATGAAGTCCAGCTCTTGGTGAATGGCCCACACAGGGCTTGAATCCTCAACCTCGGCATTATTAGCACCTTGCTCTGACCAACTGAGCCAGTCTCAGGGTACTGATGTGCACACGGGAGAAGGTCAACAGCAAAGATGACTTCGTCCCTCAGTACACAACTGAACCATGCAACAGAGGCTGGGAAAAACGTGAAGGGAGAGAGAGAAGTCACAGCAATACAATTCTCTCCAGGATGGTATTCCTGCAATTCTAATTTCTGTTGATATCAGCTTTGAGAATTAATGTAAAAAAAAGCATTTGTCCTGTTTGCATATTGGCTTGCAAAACCAGAGGACACATATTTTGGTAAAATAGATGCAAGGACAGTTTCCTACATCATGGATATCTGCTCAGTCACCATGCCAAATACTGAACTGTTCTCTTTCATCCCCATGGTCAGAATCTGACTCTTACTAGGACTAATAGCAGGAGCAGGCAAGAGCAGCTGTTCTGATTTCCAGCATGCTTGAAAGCAGGGGCAACAGGAAATCTCACAGCTGAACAAAATCCTTTGCTGTTTGTTTTTATTTATGCTCTAATTTCAGCATCAAAACAGTGAACCGGCATTCAAACATTTAGGCTGATTCAGGGACTGGTGGTGGGACTTTCTTGCTCAATTCACATTCATTCTGGTCCCAGTAATGATTACCTTTGTCACAGGCTCATCACAAGTCCAAGCTCACCACAAGTCTTAGGAGAAGGGAAAAACAAAACGAATGACTTCAAATAGTGTGTATAATTAATAAATTTTATAAACTCCTGGACTGTTTGCAGCAGCAGTGAATTTGCTAAATTTGCTTTGTAGGACAAAGATTACCACAGTTCCTGACAATCACAGCAGTTAATCAGCACACTGAGGAAGAAATGATTTTCAAATGGATAGGTAGCCAGATGGCAAGTGTTCTCTTTTTTCAAAGACACCTGCATATTTGAAGCAATTCTCTTCCTTAACACTCTCAGCCTCACCAGGGCTGGGACCATTATGAAGGGGAAGATGAAGAGGAAATCCTCATCCAGAGATAAAAGAGCTGACAACTGCCTTTTCTGCCCTTTGGAAATTATGTTGAGAGTTGAGAATATCTCTTCTCACCTACTAGAGTGGTTGGCAACTGAGTGCTGACTATGTCACAAAAGACTCCCAACCCACTCTTCTGTGCACTTTTCAAAAGAAATCAGTGTTCTCCATGTTCTGCAGGTCCCCTTTACTGAACAGCTACTTAGCAATATCCTTCCTCTGCTCAGCTTGTCCTTGAGTTGGAGTGGCTGCTTTGTACCACGGTAGAGAATATGTCATAGACAAGTTTTTCAGAAAGTCTGAGTTCACAGAAGTACAGCTGTACTGAAGCTCAAGAGATTGCACTCATCTTCAGACTGCATCACTGGCTGCCCAATGACCTCAGCTCCACCATTCCAGGGGTAGTGATGGGAATTATCACACAGCTACTTGTGTGTCAAATACACAGGAGCTGGGGCTGAGCAGTGCTGGAGACACAGTGAGGCATGATTACTAATAGCTTGCATTATTATTCCCAAACACATGCAATCTCATAATATTGCCTTCATTTGGCATAACACTGCCTGAAAACACTGAGAGGAAAACTCTGGTTTGCTCTAGTGTTTTATTGGTAACTAGAAGGGGAGATACAAACAGAATATCTGCATTGCCCCGGCAGAAAAACAAAACCCCAAGTCCCACAGGTAATTACATCTCCTAATTGGGTCTGAAAACAGGAGATTTGAGTCTGAATGCATGGAGTTTGCACCAAAATGAACAATTACTTGTCTGAGGGATTCGGTGGTTTCAAAACACAACAGGAAGAGACTGAAACTGAGGCCGAATTGAGGCTTTAACTGTGAGTTTGCTGATAGCCCATACAGACCTCCACTAACAAGCTGCTACTTTTACTAGCGGGAGTCAGAATTCACAGTCACCCCCATTGTCATTTTTATCTGCCACTCTAGGCTCATTACATCAGTTTAACTAATGGCAATTAATATGAAAATTAAAACTGATAGCAAAATTAAGCACTTGGAAGACAGTCAGTGTTCCTGCATAAGTCTGGCATGCCTAATTACTGTTGGAACAATGTCCCTGGCATGAGCTGTCCTGGCCAGTCCTGGTGCAGCCCCAGACTCCTCTGCCCTGGCCCCTGTGTCTGGGAGATGATGCTGCCCCTTCTCCCGTGGGGTTCACTCATCACACTCCTGTCTGGCAGCCACATTTGAGAACTTTTCAGATGCTGTGAAAAACTGGCCCCCTAGTTTGCTATGGATGCATGCAAAGATGTTATAGCATGGCTTAGAGTGCAGAGACCAAAAATAGGCATGAGCTGGCTCAACACCAACACTGACCTCCTCAAAAAGTCAGGGTTGCTGCCAGCAGACAGTCAAAGTCCTGTACTTGACACAAGAGGAAAGAAAAACTGCTAGACCTGCCCATGACTGCGGGTTTCATTTCAAAATATCTACTTTGCCAACCTAAATGCTTCATTATTCAGAGTTTGTATAATACGCTGAAGGCACAAGCTGCATCCCAGAGTTTAAAAATTATTATAAACCAGGTTCTAATATCTTCCAGCCTCCATTCAGCAGCACTTTAAGTGTTATTTGCACCAACATTACTGTGACAACAGCCTCTCACCATCAGCAATGTCCAAACTTTCCACCCATGACATGCAGCTTAAAACTCATCTAGTTTTAAATGAGCTGGCAGAATTAGAATTATCCTCTAGATTTTACATTACCAAGGCACCAGACACATTTTACAAACATCCTTTCAGCTAGGGACTATGTCACAGTTTACTGATACAATAATCAACATAAATCTACAAAACTCTTTTGCTGACATTGTTGATAGGGAACAAAACACGGTGTTAAACACACTCAACCCTCATTCCCCTAGTGCAGCTTATCTGGAGTTGCTTGGCAGAGAGGATGTTGTAATTTTATGCCGGTGTGTCCAATTTTATATTGATACCTGCTGTGTATGAGTGGAGCTGTAACTACATTGTGCCCAAGAGGTATCCTTACTGTGCACTGACTGGGCTGTAACTACCTTCATCATATGCTTACAAATGGCTCCAAGCAGCGAAATAACATCTGTATTGATCTAAAGAACATTTTATTGATTAAAGACTTCAGAAGAAACCATGTGAAATGCAGGCACATTATTTAACAATGTCTTTCCAGTACCTGTGTTGGAAATATAGGAACATGAAGCTGTTAAATTTTTGATCAAATAGCTCCCGCTGAGATTGCTGCAATGATGCAAAGTCAAATAGCTAAGATGTGGGGTTCCCCGCCCCCCATTCTAGCCTCTTCTATAGGGGGAAGGGAAAGATCTACAGGTTAAAAATTGTTCTTGGCTATTGACACTGAAAGAATGAGACAGGTTGAAAGTGCATCTCCATACTTTCTGCAGCAAGGTGGCACACAGGTCTAGGGCAGGAGACTGGAGTGATTGAGTAACACTTTGGGAAGGACAGCTTGTACACATCTCCCCTTGCCTGCACTTTAACAGCTCTCAGTGCGTTTAATGTCAAATTAAAAAGCCATGGTGTCACGTTCAAGGGCCATCCATCTTCAAGGCTTTGTACTTAATCTTGCAGGTAGAGGAGGGGGACTTGGAAGAGAGCCCTAGGAATGAATGGCACGTGAGGAGCAATTAGAAGTTTAAAGAAATCCCATGGGCAAGCAGAGACAAGGGTTTTCAGGTATAGCATGGAGAAGGAGAAACTTGGCTGCAGGCACAGGGGATCAGCACAAGGCTGCCTCCTGGCAGCAGCTGACAATTTACAGTACCTTTTAGTTCATATCTTACACTCCTGTTTTTCTCCTGAAGAGAAAGTCAGAAGACAGTCTGACAGGAAATAGGAAATGTAAATAAAACACAACAACCTCTTGGGAAATCCAGATTCAAAGGCTTTCAGACATAATCTCCATAGAGGTCTGGACTCCCCAAGATTGTGGGGCTTGTTCTTGTATGACAAATCCAGTATCAGTTGTTTTATCATTGATGTTGTGTTGTAAGGGGAAAGATACCACACGAAGGTGACGAAAATCTACATCAGGAAACTGGAGGAAAGCAATGTTTGGGAGACAGAACGGAAAGAATGTAGTATGATCCAGGATTCTGACATTGTTCAATGAGGTCTTGGCAAACTTATATTACAGACACATTTTGAGTATTTACAGTTATATTTACTGTAAGCAGAGGAAAACTTAGTGATTTTGGTATCACGGGAAAGCTAATGTAGATTTTTTTATGTGTATCAGGAGGGAGAGAAACCCAGTCATCACATAGGAACATGAGGAATGAAAACCTTGGTAAAACTGGTAAAGCCAGCTCCATAAAAATGCTTTCCCTCTTTGTTTTTTGGTTGGTTTTTGGTTTTTCCTATCTCCCTTCTGTAGTTTTAAACTTTCCTCTTTTGAAGAAATTAAGATGAATGATGCTTGATTGAGTGAATCCAAGCTAGACAGTCAGCTGAAGAAATTTTTTTCTGATCTGGCATTTTCTATGCTGAAATCAATATCATATTTCAAATGGTACCTTTAAAATATCTCTTGCCAGGCTGAGATGGCAGAAGCCAGTGCTGCAGCACACAGGGAAAGGGAAAAGACCTGAACTGCAGCACCTCTACCTCCAAGGACTCTTTTTGGTCTTTGGTAAGTCTCCACATCTTCTTTCATACCAGCATTGCAGATTTAATTCAGAGTGGGATACTCTGCCCTAGCTTTCTTAGCTTTCTTAGGCCTAATTTGATGATTAAAAATATTACAGAAATATTATTACCAGGGCTGAAAAAGAATTTGTTTTCCCAGGCTGTATATGGTCTTTAAAAATCTTTATCCCAAAGCAAAGAAAACCAGTTGGTTTGTGGTTTTCTCTTTATATGTACAAAGCTGTTTAGCCTTTCTTGCACACACATTTCCCAGTTTTGCTTTGTATAAGCAACCATATTAAGCATTTTTTAAAAATTATCCTTTTTCACCGACTGTTTGAGAGTTACATAATTCAAGTTTTTTTATACTTTCATATTGACATTTTCAAGAAGTAAAAAAACTTCATAAATATTATCTCCCAGATAGTGCTAGAGGACTCAGAGAGAAGAACCTGTAGGTCAAAATCTTTCGGTGACATGCAGCCCCTGAAGGGATGGCTGGGTCTGGCAGTGAGAATGCAGGAGACCTGGAAAAACTCCCCTCAGTGCAGCACCGCTGAGGTGCATTTGCAGCCTGGCAGCCACACAGGCCCCACCTGGGGATGTTCAGACAAATTAATGGTGGAGGGTAATGCATATTGTGTGTTCAGAGCATTTACAGACCAAACTGATCCTCTCTTGCTCCTGGAAGGAGACTTTTTCAGTTAGTTACAGTTCATTAACTGCTACCATTTAGTGGTTCTTGTTTTACTTCCTTTGATCTAATTCAGACAGGGATTTTTTCTTTGTCAGCATTCAGCCAGAGTGTAAGTTCTGGCTTAATTAATGAAATATATAGCTAATTTACATTAATGACTATTACTGGACACCTAGAAACATTCAGGCAGTCCAATCACTCAATGGTTCTTTTTCACTTGAAAGGTCAAAACCTCTGAACCCAACTTAGACCAGTAGTGCCACGAGTCAAATGTAATAAATTGAGGACTTATATTAAATAAACAGAAATTAGCTACATAAAACCTCACAGTTCTTGTTATCTTTAGCATCTCCTGCTGCTTCCTCATGATTGAAAGGCAACTTTAAAAATGCCATATTAGAAAACATGGAGCATGTTGTCCTCCTAGTTCTCTTGACTCAGAAGGATTCAGGTTAACACAGGGAAAAAAACACATGGGAAAACCCCAGGAATCCTCAGGCAAACTTGTTGTTCTCCCACTGTTCAACCCTGGAGGGTCACGGTTACACAGCAGAACAAAGCTGAAGTAAGTAGAACTGACCAAGGAAAAACATGGGTCATTGCAAAGGATGAAAACCCCAACCTTTCCATTCAAGTTCTGTGGCACAAGCCTGACACTACTTTGGTTCATTGTCCTATAACAGAGGCAGACAGGCTCTGAAAGAGCAACAATCTGTCCATTGGAAGCTTTTCCTAACAAGATCTCAGATCTTGGCACCAGGCACAATTCCAGCATGAGGGATCATGCTGCAGGGTAGAGCCTTCTACCACATGCTGATACAGACACAATAAAGAAAAATATCAGAGTACAAAAAGCCTTTGGAATCCAAATTTTTAGGGGGAGAGTTTATTTAAAAAGCCACAAATGCTTCCAGCTAAATTCTTGTTGGTTTATATATGAATAGGGGAAGTGAAAAAATTGTGGGAAAGGTGGAGTCTAAGGCAGAACAATTGTTTTTATTATTTTAACTGTAACCACCTCAAACCAGTTTCCAGCTAATTTCATTGCAACTAAGCATCTGGGATTTTATTGTCATCATTTTCAGTAGTCAAAAATGCTTTTTCTATCCCATTGAAGCTTCTCCTCTGCCTCTTGATTTCCCAGAGCACTGTAAATATGGGACAATGTAACATAAAACTCCAAAGAGGCCATTACTTAAACAAACGGATGGGGTCATTCTCATTTATTTCATGACAACATCCTCTACCCTTTGCTTTCCTTTGAGGTCACTTTTTGATTGTCTTGTTTTGAAGCCAGGCAATTTGTCCCACACTCTCTGCTGTTCATGGGCCAATTAGAATTTTAAAAGTAATTGAAACACCCTTTGCAGTATGCTGTTAATTCCCTCCAGATTGCTGGGAACATTAGCTTCAGTGTTTGTTTATTTTAACTGACTCTAAAATATTAAACTGTCATGGTTTAGGATGGTATTCTCCAATTTAGTGCTCCCACTAAAACCATGCTGCCACTCACTCCCTTTCCTTATCCCATTCCTGCCTTGTGCCGTGAGAGGAGAATTGGAGGCACAAAAGGCAAAGGTCACAGGTTGAGATAAGAACAATTTACCGGAAACAGCCATGAGATAAGAAAAGGAATAGTAACAGCAACCGTGGTGGTGTCTCCACCAGCCAACCTGTGGCCAGCATGCGTTAATCGTGCCCTGGCCATCACCTGGGCCAACGAATCAAGATCAGAGGATGCATCCAAAGGCGGGGACACGGAGTGAAGGTGCCACCCATTCTTCTAGAATTTTCCAGGATCTTCTGTTTTCTAGAACTGATGATTGGTAGATGAGAAAAGCCCTCCTCCTTGGTTACGGTTCATTGGTTTTAACTTTGTGTACACTCCCCTTTGATTGTACCCTATTGGTTCTGAACCCTGGATCCTCCCTTTTTGTTCCTCCCTTAAACAGTGATGCACAAGCCTCTGAGCTCTCCCTATCCCCGACCTCTCCAATAAACCAGTTCCTGTTTCACCTAGAGCTCTCCTTCCCTCGACTCTTTGTCTCAGGGGATCTTGGCAGCTCGTTCTCTAGCAGCCTCACGGCAGGCTGTCCTCCGTTTGGGGTGGCTCTGCCAATAGGCACTGCTCGGTCCAGAGGAATCCGAACCCCGGCCGCTTGACTTCAAGCCAATATACCGAGCTATCCGTGAGGAGGTCAAGCAACAATAACAAAAGTGTACAAAAGAAAGAGTGATTCACGTGCAAAATGCTCACTGAAGAGCCCAAGTTGACCCAACCACAGCCACACCACCCCAAATGCTCCCTCCAGCTCAGAACCAGCATTACCCCACCGCTCCCACAGCTCCCAGTGCTCCTTGCACCGTGTTTACTCTGACCCTGAAGGAGTCCCTTCTCCCCAGAAAAGAGAGTCCCTTTCCCCTGCCTCCAGCAATGCTGTGAGGTGGTACAGATTAACCTCTGGGTCTTAGCCATGCCCTCTCTGGCTACTGAAAGAAATGTCTGGCCAAAACCAGAACATAAACACATTAGAGGTTTTAGTGGATTTGTGATAATTCTTCTTTAACAGTAAATTCATTATAAAAGTAAGCAATCTACTTCATTAGCATTGGCTCATGCTCGTGGAGATCTCCACACCCCAAGAAGACCTTGCAGCTGAAGCCCATGGTGTCAGATCCTGAGCAGCAGGACCCTGGGATGGGGTGGTTGGCCTCGACGCCTGGAGTGACCCAAGCAGGGTCACAGAGGGCATCCACAGACCTCACCTTATCGTCACTGGCACTGGCTGGAGACACCCCTGCTGCTGTCGTCTGCTGGCTGCATTGCTTCGGATATCTCGGACACCAGGCACATCTTGGTCTCTCTCCTCGCTGCTTCAGGCCCAAGAGGCATAAAGCAGGTGCCGGTTTTGTACAAGAACTCTCCCTGGCATGAGAAAAGGCCCTGGCCTGAGCCCACAGACAAGTCTTTAAGAACCACATCCCCCAGCACATTAAGCCTAAACTACACCCGCTCTCCTGCTGCACGATTCGGCAGGGATCCCAGGAGTCCCTCCCCTCTGGAGGGTCATTCCCTGCCCTGTATAATCTCTCAGGTAGCTGTGGTGCCACCAGGAGCTCTGAGAGTTTCTCCAGGCTCCAACATGGCTCTGCTGAGCAGCACAGCCCAGCCAGTCTATGCTTCTGACAAGGGCATTAACTGTGACAATGTGACATGGTAAAAGAAACACTGCAAGAAATCAAACATGGAAATGTTCTACCATCTTTCTGTTATTGCCTTGGACTGAAAATTACTATATGCAAATAGTGTAAACAGAATTAGAAATAATAAAGATATAGCAGGAACCGGCACTAAGAATTTGGGACAGAACTGAGTGGGAAAAAAATTAGCATCAGTTTAAAGGAAGGAATTAATGCTAGAATACATTCAGTCTCTGCAGTCATTTCATTTATCTTCTTCTACATGTCCCTCTGAAAAGAGGAACAATTTTATGAGAAAAAAATCATCACTACTATACAGTCCTGCACTTCACCTATACCCTATTTGTGCAAACAAAAAGTTAGTGTCGGATTATCAGTAAAGATTTGACACCACTTTCCACAATGAGTATTATTACAATTAAACAATTAAAATGGAACTACACTTGTCAGAGAAGTGCCTGCAGTATACATCAGTCAGTGTTAACAAGCACTTCTATCCGTATGTTTGCTTATTCATTTATGCTCTGATTAAGCCAGCTAATGAAAGCAGCTGTACCTGAGTCATTCAGCCAAGGATCCTCTCTTAAGGACCATAAGTTGACACCTAGATATAAGTAAGAACTAGGCAAATACTGGCATTTCCCAAGTACTCTCACAGCTTCTGACTATTTTCAGCTCAAGGTATTTCCTGAATCTGATATTTTTTATCTGTCTAGTAACACTCAGTAGTTGTCTTCTCCAGACGCTGTGCAGGCTCTGCATCCCACAGGCTCTTTTTGCAAATGCAGTCTTTGGCAAGGAGTTTCACAGGGCTACTGACACTGTGTTCATCTTGAACACTGTTGCTACAGTTTTTAATGACTTTAATGATTTTATTTTCTATCTATTCCTTTCTTTTTTGCTTTATTATTTGCTCTTTTGGTAGCTATGGAGTACTGAGCTGCTATCTTCATGGAATTCAAGTGTGCTCTGAATTGTGGCACACTTTTTGTACAGCTATTCCACTTCAGAAGTGAACAGTCTGCCTTCCTCACATAGTTACATCATGGTAGCTTTAAAGAGATCAAATGCTTCAATAGCTGTGTAGCCCTACCTGTACTGGTGGCTGTTCTGATTGAATCACGTGTTCATAACCTGTTCCAAACTGAAATACTTAGCAAGGCACAAGGTAGTACAGAGACCAGGCAAAACCACACTATCATTTCACTGTCTAAAAACACCAGCTTGAATCAACCAGCACTGCTTCATCCGAGCCCAGGCACCCCATGCTGCTGATGTAAGAACCTGACTTCTCCTCTGTTAATCTCGGTGCTTTTGTTTATCCCCAAAAGAGCTCGTACCTGGTACTCAGACTCCTACCTCAAAGTATCAATGAAGAGTTTTTAAACCACCAGGCACTGAAAGTTGGGAAACTGTTTCTCCCTCAGGTTTCCATGGTTACCATATCTCCAAAGTGTAATTCAAGTCCCTTATGTCAGTTTGCTCCAGGTACCTTCCCAAGCTGTCCCCAAGGTATCATCCCCCTTTGAATTAGTAAGTATATGGCAAGGACAGCCAGTGTAACCCTAATTCTTTACCCTGGTGTTCCCAGGCAGCACCCCAGGCATGGTCCAGAGGTTCACTGAGCAGGTCCTGCAGTGGAGTGACCTGTCTTCCTCTGGGTATGGCCCGGGATGGCTCTTGCCACTGAGTTCAAAACATACCGCATGGCTTTGGCAGATCTCAGGTCAGGTGTTGAAGGCTCAAACCTGGCCTGGTGGGAGGCAATGAGAGTTTCTCTATGGCTGAATCATATTTCAGCTAAGACGTATTTACTGATGGCTTTATAAACCTGACATTTTTCAAGAGAAGCACAAGGCCGTGGATAGCACCTCAGGCCCAGGCCAGTGACACCCAGAGCTTTATTTCAACATGCTCAAAGGCCTTCAGGCATCAGTATACTTCTGCAAATCCCGTACTGAAGCTCCAGACAGCCTGACAGACTAAAGCCGAGGAAAACCCACTTTAAAAGCAGCATAAAGAAACATGGGAAACACACAGCAGCTTGTAAAATGCACATTTTGAAACATACTTCGCAGATAGCAGAATAATAAGTGAAGACACAATAACTATATATAAAAAAGTCTTTAGAACAGCTGAAAAAACAGGTCTAATGTATTTTTCAGCCGCCAATTCAGATAATCTGCCTTACCGGAAATCCCCAAGGAGACAGTTGGAGCCCACAGGACAGGAGCCTGTGGGGCAGAGGCACAGAAGGCCAGGCACTAAAGACCGGAGCTTACAGGAACCAGTCAGTGCAAATAATATGTGGGCACCAGGGCACCACAGCTCGATGTCTGCAACACGTCTGGGGCTCCATCAGGTGGAAATCAAGAGGTTTGACAGATCAGTCTTCAAGATACAGAACTAAACAATGATGCTCAAGAATTTAAAAACTCTGTTAGATATTCAGGGCTACATTCTGCCACCCGTCCCTCCCAGAACAGGGTGTCCCTACCTGGGAATGGAAGGGCACTATCCAAAGCCATCTCCTTATGAAGAACAATCATCCACAATCAGGCCAGACATTCCTAAACTGAGATGTCATTTAAAGTTGCCCAGATTCAAGATGAAAGGCTGATTACCGAGCTGCTGTCAGCTGAAAACAAGCCCTGTGCAAGCATCTCAAAGTCTAGAGGCTGAGACATTCTTAATTCATTTTTAAGGATCATGGCTTAAGGAATTCATTGAGACTGAAGAATGGTACATTACCAAAGAAGAAATACATGGAAGTAAAAACCACCACGATTAATAAACACAGAAAATTTACTTCTTCCAAGCACTTTACTACACTCAATTTAAAATGTTTTCTGTTCAGTCTAGCTATGTTTATCTACAAACATATAAAATGACATTATATGTCCCTTCTGGTGGATAAAATGGCAAATAGTTAAGAGCATGCAAAAATAATCAGGGCAGCAAGTGGAAAAAAAGCTCTTTTCTACTAGAATTTACACATGGAACCTAGAAAGAGAGACTAATTGCTCCCTGGGACCCTGTGATTAGCTAAATCTGACTTGCAAACAGCTGCAAGATCATGGTTTCAAGGAGTGGGTACCTCTGTTTTCTGTCTCACTGGCTGCTTCAGACACATTTTTCTGTGATTTGAGCTGATTGGGCCTCTCATTTACCAATTAGAGGATGAGACTGAACAGGGAGGAACAGAGGATGATTAAAAATCTGCTCCTTGCTATTTCTAAACTGTGGACCATTCTCTTCCAAATTAAATCTGGCTTCTGGCTGGCAAGCTAACTGGCAAATACAGTCTCATTCCCCGACTGCCAGAGCACATCAGCTGTACATGTGCCATTTGTGGTCCATCTGCAGGAAATGTGACGTGCCAATTGATTTCGGGAGGGCTGGCAAGGGGATGCAGCACCACCACCAGCATGTCACTGAGCTTTCCTATTCTTCCCACATAAGTACTGTAAAGTTTGGGAATCCCATGAGACTGTGCTTTAAAACTTGGGCAATTCACACCATTTCCAAATATCAGCTTTTGTCATCAGGTCTGTTAGTAAAGTATCACTCTTTAAACAGAAAAGTAGTGGCAATGAAATCTTTCCATTGTTTAAAATGAATATAATGCAATTAAGGATTTCTGGCAGGTGATGCAAGAAGTATTTGGTTCCTGTTTGTCCACTCTGTCTCTTGAGCTAAGGCAGGGTGTAAATTAACTGAAAACATCCTCAGAAAAAGTGTTCAAACGTATCAATTTAAAATCCACTCTTAGCTAGATGAGATGTAAAATGCATGTCCATAGGAAGCCCCTATTCTCCACTGGATAATTCTTGGGCAGAGACTCCTCACAGGAACGCTTTAGGCCAGTTTTATAACCTTTATAATTTTAACATCTCTATCTTCAGAGGGAAGTAGTGCTTTGAGGAGAAGAAAGTTCTCTTCAAAATAATTAATTTTTTCCTGAATAATTATGTCATTTTATTTTTCTAAAACTCATTTTACCTAGAGAGTAATATCATATTATGTTTTATGATGTCACCGATTTTTTCAGCATGAGAGAATACTTTAGATGGGTAATAGCAAAGAGGTAGCAATGCTGCCAGAAGTACAGCTCACTCCTCTAGCTCTGACACAGTGGATAGTTAAAATGAGCTGTACAGTTACTGAGTAATCAGTAACCAAAGCCCATTTGGCCCTCTCTAATTTGACCAAATTAATTTGTCCCAATAATTGTCATAGCTGACAAATTCATTCCAGGAGAGATTCAGGAGGAAAACAGTTCCTAGTTACCAGTGCAGATGAAAGTGAGCTGCCAGAGTTGCAAGGGGGAGCTAACAAGGCACCTGACTGTATAATGCTTGGAGTAAGGAGCTGTCAGTCTTCCGCTCTTGAGTACTCTCATTTGAGAAAGCACAAGATCTTGAGTGCCTCTTGTCCTCTGTGATTGCATCTGCATTCCAGCGCTGCCATCCTCTTGGAGTTTGACTAAGCCCCATGATCACTGAGAGCTTGTTTGCTGTTTTCTCAGCATACAGAGGGTTGATCCATTTCTCTTTTTTTTAGCCACTGTTTGCCTTGCTGAGGCTGAAAGCAGTTGTACACAGATACTGCCTGACATTGTCAGTGGGGAAATCATGTCAAACACTGGTACCTGTAATGTTGGCTGCAGCTTAAGTCAAAAGCTGCAACAAGTGGCCTCACTGCACAGCACTGAATTAAAATGTTGCATTTATTCATAAGCTTCCTTGACATTAATATGAATAAAATGGCAAAAAGCCTGTATTTTATATTCTGTCATTTCACTCTGCATGACTAGTACTGTAACTTTGTATGCTCCCACTACACTCATACAGATTACACTTACAAATTGCCCCTCTGAATAAAGAGCCCTGCACAGGGATGACAAGTATTGATTTTCAATCTCCTTCCAAAATGACTCTATCATCGCAAGTAAGTCAGGCAATTTGCCTCACTTTACACTTCAGGCTATAGGCCTCAGATCACATTGACAGGCCTGATCCTTCAGGAGATGTTTAATTAGAAAAGAAATGAAAGGAATTACTGTAAATCAGCACTTAGGAGTGCTACAGAATTTGTAAAGCTCCTTCTTCCCCCCTGTATGAGCTGACTTTATTCTCCTATCCTCATTAGGAAGTTTGAGGTGGCTGTTTCACATAATTAAAACTGTGGCCTTTTCTCTAGGAAATACCTTGCTGGTGTTTTCTTTTTCTCCTCCACCGCCACACGGCAAGGTCACACCAGCCTCATCAGGGCTCACTTTCCTCACCTTCCCCGCTGGCAATGCCCGTGGTTCCCTGGCACTTGGCTCTCAGAGCTGTTTGAACGGAGCTGTGACTCCAGTGCCGTGCCAGGTGCATCTCACCCTGTCCCTGCTGTGGCACTCAGCAGCCACCGCGCTCCTTCTGTACCCACCCATGGCACCTGCACAGGCCCCTCCAGCCTCAGGACCCTGGAGAAATCAATAATTACCTCAATTCCTTCCACAGATGACTCGGGTCTTTGACACTTTATAGCACCATGTTTTGGAGTTGTTGTGAGGTGAGGGCTTCTTACTTTTTTTTCTTGAAAAAAACCCCAAAGCAAACCAAAACACAAACCCCAGGGTTTGCTGGCCTCCCCCATGTGCACACTCCCTCTCCCTCACACAGGGATCTCTCCCTGCCATGACAGACCAAGCCAGGCCCAGCCTTGTGCCTCCACCACTCCCCAGCCACACATCAGACTCTCAAAACAACCAGGCAGCCTCGAGTCCCAGATTCCCCCAAAACACAGTGCAGGTTCTTGAAACGTGCCCCTACAGGTGTCTGCAGGGAGGGTACGGGAAATCCTGGGGACGTGGTGTGTTCACTGCAAGTGTTTCTCATAGCAAGTCATGTGGACAACATATCAGCCTTACCATCTTGAAAGGAAACCTCTGTGCCTTTTAAGTACTTGTTAAAAAAGGAATATCTCTAAGCTAAAGAGAAGGATGTAACATTTGTGACACTGAGAGAGGTTTTAAAAAATTACCTTCCGTTGGAATGCGGTAGGGATCCTACAATTTTATTAAAACTTGTTACAAATGGTGAGTGCAATCATCCATCACCTTGTATAGATTACTTTTTCTTCTCTTTAGTGTGAGAAATGAAACCACTTGTTTACTGCAGCAGTA
This sequence comes from Falcunculus frontatus, assembly GCA_013398115.1. Lineage (NCBI taxonomy): Eukaryota > Metazoa > Chordata > Aves > Passeriformes > Falcunculus > Falcunculus frontatus. Next base: position 75,150 of record VZRV01002237.1, on the reverse strand, counting down.
ATACATGGAGACCTACTTCCAAAGCTGCCAGCTGTGCCCTGTCTACCACTCACTATGAAAGGGGCAAAAAATATCACCAAAAAAAAAAGCCAACTGAGAGGTTTGGATGCCAATGGACTCACAGTGGGCAGCATTGACACAGCAGTGTCACAGTGTCACAGCAGTGACAGGTCTTGTGTCTGCAGTGCAGAAACACTTGAAGGGAGGGAGTGTTGTGTGAGTGGTTTTCAGCCTTGGGCTGGATGGGGCAGTGGAGGAGCCCCGGCTCCCCTGTGAGCAGTGTCAGAGACCATGCTCTCTTTGAGACAAGGACAGCAAAACAAAACACTGCAGATTAATAGCTATTTTTGCTGAAAAAAAGTCAGGAAAAGGTCATTTTATTTTTACAGATACAGAGAAACATCTGGAATCCTCAGTATTTCTTTGAACACAGTGTTGTCAGTGTAAGCTCAGTTGAGTCTATGAACTTTAACTTGTGTTTTGATGTTAATTTGGGTCACACAGGTCACACAGATGACTGGGACTTCTTCCCCCGGTGTTGTGAGGAATCCTGGCTGCAGAACACCCTACTTACTATTGGCAGACATGGTTTGCCAGCTGACTGTATATAAAGGCTTTCAATAAATAGTGTCATTCTAAAGTATGTGATAGCTCAGCCCTGAATTGTTGGAGTCAGTGGGGGAAATACTGGATGGATTTTTTTTCCCCCGTGAATGATTCAGGGGTTTAGAGAAGATGAATCACTGAACTATATAATAATAAAAATACAACACCTATGAACTACTTTAAAATATATCATGATTAAAATATTCTTTTCTACTCAGAACTCATTAGAACAAGAACCGAATACAGAGTGAACCTTCTGTGCTTTATTACTACCACTACTAATATTTTCAGAAATTTCCAGCTGCTCCAACCATTTGTTCTGGCACTAAAACCAAAAGCTTTGATTTATAGTGTTCTAAAAACACCAAGTTGTTCTGTGAACAACACAGCTAACGCAGTCAAACTTCCTATGAAATTGAGCTTTTTGTTCCTTTTTTTTCTTTTTCTACACAGTGTAGTTGCAGCCTCCTTACATGTCCTTTGTGAGAGCCATACTGAGGAAGACAGGCCAGCCAGTGACCACCAAGCAGAGTATGAACAACTGAAATCCACTTGCATTTTCCCTGGCAGAGGTGTTCATTTGGTTCCCTACCTTAGCTAGATACCAACGGTCATAAATCTGTAGGAATGTGATTATCTTTTAAGTGTTTATTTCTTTGTAAAAATGTGTTAAAATAGGCTACCAGGTTCCTAAGTTCCTGGACGGTTGTTCTGGCTTGGTGGTAGATTGACCACATGTTCACCAAGGCTTGTTTTCTTGAGGAGATCGGGTCACTGCATTTCAAAGGCTCAAGTTTTAGTCATTATCCTGCGAACTTCAATTGTACTTTCAGAACATTCAAGAACGAATAATGCTTTCTCACTACCAAACAGTGACTTTACACATGGGTTTTAAACAAGCGTAAGGCACTGAAGAGCGCCCATAGTGTAGCACTGCTGAATGTTCAGTCATGCACAGGAGTTTTACAGCCTGGGAGAAGAGGACAATACACTTGATCCATGTCTCCTTCCATAGCTGTGGAGGGCTGATGAGGTAGCCAGTAGTCACCATCTGCTTCTGAAGGGATCTGCAGTCTCTGGACTGCACTCCTTCCCACAGGTGGTTGTGGCTTTGTGCTGGATAGGGAGCTCCTGCACTCAGCACCACCCTCAGCCCCAGCTTGCTGGGGGTTGTCATTGCTGCAGAAGCTGTGATAGCATCAAGCTTGCTACTGATGGAGGGGATATTTCTTGCTGCACCTTCTGCTGATGTTTTAGTTTTTCTGGAAAAGCAGAAGCAGCCTAAAAATTCCTTAGCCTGAGCTTAACATCCCTATAACCAGAACAAGTGAGTTTTCTATGGGTCTTTTTCACAGTATTTCAGCAGTTTGCTGTCTCTGACACACATGCCACACTAGTCAGGTAACATAACCTTAGTTCTCCTGTCCAGACATTCACAAGGACCAGTGCAAATACTATTTTAAAGTTGAAGAGAGCATAGCATTTTAACGAAAATATTGATGCTCTTCTCCTGCAGTCAAGGCCTGTGTGGTCCAGCCAAATGCCCTTTCCTGACTTGTCCTCCCTGTCCTGCTGGGCCGCTGCTGTCGGATGGTTCTCCTGCCTCTGCACTGTCAAGTAACAACAGAGAGCTCCCCTTCTGCTCCCTCTTCTCAGGGCTTTGGCTTTCTAACATTACAAGAACACGCAAGAAATAAAAGGATAATAAAATCTTAACGCCTTCTTAGGATTGTTTTCCAATAGATCTCTGCCATATTATAAAATTGTAAAATAATTTTTCACTTACAAGTGTTTTCTGTTAGAAAATGGAATCATAGAATCATAGAATATCCTGAATTGGAAAGGACCTGTGAGGATCATTAAGTCCAACTCCTAGCCCTGCATAGGGCAGCCCCAAGAATCACACCATGTGCCTGAGAGCAGTCACTTATTTTCAAGTGTTCTGTAGTTTTTTATATATTTTTGTTTTAAAAAAGCTATTAATCAAAATATGCCAGATACAGGCCTGAATTTTCCCTGCAGAAGTTATTTATATATGCTGCGAAAGAGATAAGTATGATGCTTATATAAATCCCTTTTTTCCTTTTGAAGCTCTTATGATGTAGGTACAAACTGTACTATACAAATGGAGAAAATGAGGACACGGGGAAAGTAAATTACTGAAGACCGTGCAAAATTAGCAATAGTACTCATTACCACTAAGTATTCTTTTGCTGATATCTCAGGAAGGAAAGGGAAATAGAAAGTGCATATTCATTTCAAAAGCTTCAGATCAGTGAAGACAGAAAACACTTTCCAGTTGCCTGGCAGGAGTGACAATTGGAGGGCAACGCTGTGGCTCCTCTGTTATGTCACCATTCTTAGATTCCATTACTCCTGCTGCTATTTTGGTTGATTCTTGCCTAAATGCAGGCCCTAGCCCTCGATGCTGTGGTGGATCACCACATGGGGTGTTGTGGGGCACTTCTGCCAGGGCCCCTGACTGCACAGTATGGCTGTTGGGGCTGAGCCCTTGGGGCAAGGGCAGCCTGTTTTATCTCCCTGTACTGCACTCATGAGCCAGCACAGCACCTTTACTCTCTCTGTTCTAAACTGGGAAGACTGAGAAATGCCCCAAACTTTTATTTTCCCCATCTCTGTCCCTTTTATACCAAAATAACTCGTACTCCCCAGTCCCATTTCAAGGGGATATACAGCTTCTTGTGCTACTGCCTCATTTTCTGAGAGTACTTCTGAAGGAAACCTCCTCACTAAACAAATTTCAGCATGCTCAATTTAATTTTTCAGAGATTCTGCATGAGAGAGAGAGATAAGTGACACAGGCTATTTATTGAACCAGACTAAAATAGCACATTTTACTTAGAATTGAGCACTGAAAACTTAACTTAATGGCAAGGATGAATTAGGTCTTCAAAACTCTGCTCCTACTGAATAATGCATATCATGTGAGGGGAAAGAGGCGAGTATTTGGATGATGGAACAATAGCTGGTTACTAGCTGCTCACCACCTGGTCCAAGTGCTGACCTTTACTTGCACCAGTTCCCTTCCCCCAGAAAAACCCTACCTCTGCTTTGAGTTGTTTTCCTCATTCATTTTGCAGTTTTCCTGTACACTTCCTTTACCTTTTTTGAGCAGTTTCAACTGATACTCTTTTTAAAGTACACCAGCCCTCTCCCACCACTCCAATGTGTTTCTAAAGAGGAGGAGAAACATTTTTCTTGAGAGGACACTTCAGTTACAGGTTGTACTGGAAATCCCTTTTCTCTTCAGTAGCTTATTGCTCTGCTGTTTTGTCCCACGTTCCTGCTCACCTTAGCCCATATGTTTGGGATTCTCCCTCCTGTCTGGAGAAAAGGCTTGCTATTTTTCCAGCTACACTTGATCCTATGTGGTCTGAAGCAATCATCTTATTTAAGCTGCAGTTTAAAAATAAAATCCTCTCCATAGTAATTATAGTGTTGCATTAGAAAATACTGGCTTTGTACATATTGCATCCATAGCCTGTACTCTCTGCACTGAGATAGCTGCACCATCTGCTCTCCTGCTCCCTGTTCTTACTCCTGCAGAAATGAGATAAATATGCTGAGAGAGCAGCAGGCTGTTTGCAGTCATGACATATCTGAGCTGTGTTTAAAGTCAAAAGCCTTTATTTACTGCTTGGTGAAGAGAGAGAACTCATAATCAAGGGCAATACATTAGATCCATAGCAGTTTAATGACTCAAAGGGATGGCAGCCATGTATGTTAACCTGTGACTTCTTTAAAATGGAGAAGGCTCCAAAAAGAGAAGAGAGGATGGTTAACCTTGCTGGTTACTGTGAGACGGCCTTCAGTCCTGGGTATTGGGTTTGGAGGCACAGAAATGGGGCAAGTAGGCACTGCTTCTCTTGGACATCACAGAGCAGCCTGAAGAGAAATTCATTGGCCTTCACCCAACACGTAGTGCTGAAGCAGCATGAGATGCTGGAGGAGTACTTGAAGGAGGACATCCCTCTCTGGGATAAGTTGCCACAGCTACTGTTATTCAAAAAATAGGTGTGAAGTCTTCCTCCATATTTGGAAAGGAAGGAGAGCAATGAAAGGGAAGGAGTATTGACAGGATGGTCCGGTAGTAGCTTAGAAGTCAATCAGTCTGTCTCATGCCTCACTGCAGAAACCCACAGAATTCACTGTCCACATTTGAACAGGAAACCAGTCTTTATCAACTGACCTAGTTCAGCATCAGCTCACTTACAACACTGAGTACCTACTACACCTAAACAAATACTCTGAATCCTATCTGAGCCTGGGCACTGACTGGGCCTCTGCAGTGCGAAGATGCCATGTTCATTTAACTCTTCAGTGCTGTGGATCCAGGAATCCAGTTAACTCGAAACCTTAACCGTTTTGTGTTGGTTGACTGAGCTTTGCAGGAGCTATAAATGGCCCTGGGATGGAGTCTCCTGCTTTAGAGCTAGTGCTTATACCGAGGTAATTGAGTCGATAAACTGATCCAGGATAAAACTTCTACATCTCAAGCTTGCAAAAAATTCCAAAGCCACGTTTTACGAGCTCAGGTTCTTTAGCAACATCTGTGCATTTTCCTTTGTTCATTTCATCAACCTTTCTAATTTTACTTGTTTTCTCTCTGATCCTTGGAATTCAATTGTACTGATTTCCTGAGCATTAAACATACCTGAATGTTCCCCTAGTCTGCTTAATGGCCCTAGCAAAAAGTGTTTCGACTCATTGGCAAGGCAGCTGGAGCAATCATTGAACACAGTCTACTCTTGCAGGATTAGATGTTGGAAACAGCTAATTTTTTTTACAATGAGTGAGCGAGCAAAGTTATGATATTACAAATGGCTCCTGAGAAGTGATAAATGGGCTTCAAAATGCAGCATAATAATCATTACAAGGGGATGCATTTTGGTCTTGAACTACTATGCACATTTTGTTGAGATGGGAGAAAATATCCCAAAGAGTGAGGCTTCAGTAGCCAACTGGAATCCAATTTGGGCTTTGGCAATGATGCATTCATGAACTTCAAGTTTCACATCTCTAGGAGGGTGCTAAGAAGGGATGATGCAGCTGCTGTGGATTGATGAAAAGTATTTTAAAAAAAACTAAAGACGCACAAATCTCTAATCCTGAAGCGCATCACAGCTATAGCCTTGCAGCTCCAGGTGGTGACTGTCATTTTACAAAACCTCAGGAGTCTGAATTCAAGTTAATGTTGAATTGACAGTAAATTTCTAAATTCTCTCTCAGTTTTTTTTCTGACTGAGGTGCAAGCTGTTCTTGCACCAAATGCTTTGTAGTACTTACACTTTCTGTCAGAGATTAAGAAAATGGCTCTAGTAACTGAGTCACAACCTAAAGTGCCAAACATGTTGGTTCTTTAGGCTGAACCTATGACTCAGTCAAGCTTAGCAGAATTTCTCCCCTCTGCTTCAGGAACATATCCAAAGCTGTTCCCAGATGTTTTCTGCTCCCTGCATGTCTACCAGTGGCTCCGTTTTTAGGATTTTTCTACTCTCTTGAACTTCATCCAGTGAGTCTTTTTGCCGCTCATACTTTCTCTGCAATCCCCAAGTCCTTATCTGATTATTAAAGCAGGCAGGGAGGAGGCCATAAGAAGCCCCTCACTGCAGTGTCAGTGTGGCACAGCTTTTTTCTCCCTGAGCTCAAGATACCTTGTCTATTATCCTGTGGTGCTTCATGGCCTGCTCAGGCCAGGCAGTGTCAGCATCTGCCAGGAGGTCCTGCACTGGAACACCGTGTGGATACAGACTCCTGCCCCAGGTTCATTTGTAGTCACTGTGCAGAAAAGGAATAAAGTAAAAATTTCCCCTTTGTCTATCAGTATATTGATGGTTCCTGTTCTGGGGTGAGTAGCTGAGGAGATGGGCTCTCCCAGGGCTGTGCTCATCAAATGCAGTGGGACCTGTGAAGTGGGGGGACCTGGGGGTGAGATGGCACACCCATGACATGCACCGTGTCCCGCAGAGTTACAGCCTTGATTGTCCACATTACTCCTCAGAGAGGAGAAATCATCTTCCCCTCCAGAGGAAAAAGTGTAATGCCCTGTGTCCAATTTTCTTTTCATTGCTGTTTTTATTATGAAAACAAAATGTTCACTGATTCTAAGACGAAAATGGAGAGAGCTAATTTTTGTAGTTCTTGCTAATAAAATTCTTAATGCATTCCTCTCCCATTATCATAAAGATTGTTATAGTTTACTTTATCTCTGGAATCTTATTATTTTTCCCTGAATTCATGGGCATTTCTTATCTTCAAAACTATTTTCATCTATTGAGATATTCCTCCTTTATCTTATCTTTACCCTCATACTTAGTATGAACATATCTTCATTATCCTACTTCTCTTTTCAAAACAATAAGTGGCTATTGATCACAAAAGCCTTAGAGTCTTTAGAGGATGAGGCAGCAAAAATACTGGAAGCACTGGATAAGAAGAAACTTTGGGTTTACAAGTAACCAAAAATCTAATAGATAGCAAAGTAATACAAAGACATTTAAAAATTAATGATTCCAGTAGTATTGAGAAGTATCAGCTTAGTTTACTATATTGTGAATGCTGCAGAGAATACACTGGGCCCTGTTCGTACAGGTAAAATGCATGTCAAGTGCACGCATCAAATGTTATATCGTTGGGGGACAGGTTGTAATAACCTGGCTATACTGGAACCAGTCTGCCTGCCTGCCTCATGCCTGACCATACTTGAAAATGGTTTACAATGGGGGTTAAAGGGCTGCTCTCCAATCATAAGGTCTTTTTCCCTCTGGAAATATTTTGTACCTTGTAAGGACCCAAGAAAAACTAAAATGATGCGGTTGCAAAGATTTATTGGAAAACACCTCTGAGCTGTTTGCACTAACCTCTGTGATTTACAAGCACAAGAGCTGTTCTGAGAGCAGGACAGGTGAGCGTGGCCTCCAGCTCAGCTCCTGGTGAAGGTCCTGCTACACGGACACGGGGCACAAAGTCCCCGAGAGTCTGAAAACCAACAAGGGAAGTGCAGGGCCTCTTTACAGGGATTCTTTTCATCCCCAGAAAAACAAGAAATAACAGGAATCCAGTGTGATTCTAACTCGTATTGTACTTGCAGAATGCAAGACTGTCGTGTGTGGCCCAGCCTTTGCACATGTGTAGTGGTCCCACAGAGCACCTGCGGAGCCAGGGGGTTCCTGCAGGCTGTTCAGGTGTCCCAAGGTGCCCTGCTGCTCACTCACTTTCCTTCCTGGGCTTGTGCCACTGTCTCTGAGCTGCTCTGATAGTCGCAGCTGGAAACCAAAGGAGACAACACAGTTCATTTTAAGGCCCTAAAGCCTGTTTGACTGTATCTAAGTAGCAATTAAACAAAAGAAGAGACTCATAATTGTCAAGGAATTCTGTGAATTTGACTTCTGAAATCCTAAAACTTTTATCTGTCCTGCTTTGGGATGGCAGCAGGAGTCTAATAATGAGCATGTCATGAAGAAAGATTGAAACACCTCTAAGCTGAGCAGCCCCAAACCGGAATTCACCTGTGTTTCCTTTTGACACATGGCCAAATGAGTCCCCTTTTTCTGGAATAACCTGAAAGCTGGCAGCTAGGTGGGAGCCAGAGCGTGATGGATCGCCCAGGCAGCTACAGTGACTCTGGTGTCAGTGGGTAACAAGGCAGTTGGAATCCTTCGTTTTTCCAAATGTCCCCTCCATCTCCTTTGAGCCATCAGGACACATAAAGCATATGAAGTGCAGCATGAATCAGGCCAGCTCTGCCACCAGCACATGCTGCCAGCAGGAGCTCTGGTTCAGACCCACGCTCCTGCCGTTAATCTCCTCTGCACTGAGCCAAACACTCACAGCAGCTTTCCTCACCCTCTCTCTGCTGAAAGCAAACTGTTCCAATTGCTGCTGAGGTGAGAAGGAGAGGACAGGGCAGTCTGTGCGTCAGAGGATCAAGTCCCCACCAGATGGGAAAACACAGAGCCCTGGTCCTGCTGGAGCAAGGCTGGCCTCCCTGCACATTGCCATGGCAACCTCAGGCTCTGGGGTGACAATGCCTTCACTGAGACCTGGACTTGTACTGGCTGCGAGGAAAGGGTTTGAGGCTCTCATCATCATTCCTTTTCCCCACACCACTGAACTTAGACCTCTGCTGAACTTAGACCTCCGCTGAACTTGCTCACTGCTGTGGAGCACAGGCTGAAAGATTCCTGTAAGATTTTCTGGTTTTTTCATTGTAGCAGTTTCTGCTGTAATGTCCACACATGGGTACTATTAAAAAAAAAAAAAAAAAAAAAAAGGAAAAAGACAACAGAAGGATAAAAGCTAATTATAGTGGCTGGCAAAAAATGGTGGAGGCTCTCTCCATGCTGGCAGTAGTTCACTTGAGATGTGATTAATGCTGGCTAGTGTGGGCACAGCCAAAGCTCGTACAACCCTAGATAAATAATAAAGTTTAAAAAGATATAAGCTCCTTGAGTTAATAATTTTAACAGGCTGTGAGAAATGTTGGTGTTCTCATGGTAACAGAAAAGCTGTACTTTCATCTCTAATTTGAGCGTGCCTGATTATACAGTGTGCATATATGGGGTGTGCAGATATAATATGTGTACAGATAGCCTTCTGATGGGAAGTTTTTAATCTCTTCTTTAATTGAAGCCTTTTTAATGAAATGATATTATTGTATAGTTTGGGCAAACAATTCAAAATGGACTAATTAGCACTAAATACACCACTGAAAAGTGTAGTCAGAATCATTTGGAACTAAACTGGTATTGCTGCTTGCCACCCCTGGTTTCTGTATCAGTAGATGTCTGATACTGATGTATGTGGGCATCTCTCAGAGCTCTTCAGGAGATTCTGAATGCATTTGCATCTCACTGGTGGTTGCAGTTGTAGAGTTATATTCATTAGACAAGAAAGAAATGCATTCACTGGTCCTCTCTCTCATTTGTTTGTTCTACAAACAATGTGTGCTCATGTTTTGAATAAACACCTCAAGAACAAAGACTCTCAGAGGTCAAAAAGGATTTGGACAGTCAGTGTTTCCTTTTGTGGCTTTGACCAAGATATCAAGACATACAAAGACATCAAGAGTCTCATCCTTTCCATAGTAATTCCGAAAAAATGTGAAGAAGGCATCCAAATGTGTGTTGCAGGTGCAAGGCTGAGAATGAGACTCTCAGAAAACCAGCAAGAATTAGACTCGTGATTCTTTAGCACTTTTTAAAGTGTAATCCATGGTCCTTGTCAGTTTATTACAATGGCTTAGTCACGGAAGCCAAATGACAGCACACATAATGGAAGCAGTTTGGGTATCTGTACAAAAGCATCTCCATGGATTACTAATCTTAAACCATCTCCACTGCTCATTTTTCCTATTAAAGTTCTATATTCAGGTTTATTATTCTCTATTAGTTCGAGAACAGTTAACTGTCTGATACCAGGGCAGTTCCAAAGCAGTTTCAGAGTACTTACAAATATGAATTACAGCTTTGCTTATAGGAAAACATGTGACCTTGCCCCAAATGGATGTGTACAGGGATTGAACTGAGGCCCCAGTTACGCAGGGGTGGGAGCTGATGCGTGGGTGGCCTGAGGAGCCTCCCACACTGGAAGGAGCTGGAGCCGAGCATGGAGGAGGGGGAAATCGCCATTTTCAGCTTCATGTTCTTATCTTTCAGCATAGGCAGATTGACGTGATGGAACAGACACACTTCACAGTTACCTTTTCAAAGGCTGTTACTTCAGATTCATTAACCTGGCTGAGATCTTTGCATTCTTCTCTCTGCTTTGTTGAATGTTTTCATAGCAGCAATTGGTGGTGGTTCATATATCCTTAAAGCTGCAAAGCTAGCATTTTAATTTATCCTAATTCAAAACTAAATTGTCTTGCACTGTTGGCTAATTAAATGTTCAAAGAAGTGATAAATTAAGCAGGTTGATCATTACAACACAAGTAATTAGTCAGTCCAACTGAATCCAAGCCTTGAAATCTGCATTCCCTGAGATGATAGGAATTTTGGGGATATGCAAGAATGCAAAGTGTGCATAAAGGTTTAAGACGAAAAAATTTCCTTGAATATTTCATGTTCACATGAAGTTTGAGATTTTCAAGCTGTTTATTTTGTGCATAAAGGAATTAGCTTTCTGGTGCCACTAAGAGAAGATGAAGTTTCCAGATAGCACCTTGAGATGCTGAGATTTGCAGTTAGTTTCCTACAGGATCTGACAACTTCCTGTGTTACACACACAGAAACACACCTGTTTGTAAGAACAGGTATGAGTGGGACAAACAAAAGCATAAAACCTCTAACCAATCCCCTTGACATTACTTAAATTCCTAAATAGGCCATTATAAATGTGATATTCTGTGGCAGGGAACTTCCATTCACAAAGGTTTTCATACACTGTTTTACTAAAAGTTCTCCCTGGGGCTCTATTATCTCAGATCTAAAGACCAAAATGTTTGTTCTGAAAATCAGTCCCTCTGTGCACCTGCTCAAATTCTCAAGACACCTTTTTTGGCCAGAAAAAAAATCAAATCTCTACAATTCATTGTCACAGCAGCTTGATATTCCTGCTGCTAATATATCCAAGTGCTGCTAATATATCCAAGTGCTCCTTTGTCCCTCCCATGTGCCTGGCCTTGTAGCAGGTGGCTCAGGAAGGGGCACATTGGCACACAGTTCAGCAGCACCACATGGTTGGGGATTGTCTGGAACGTGAATCTGGGGATGGTATGCCTGGGACAGGCCATGCCATCTTGCAGCTGAAAACAGGAATGAAAACTCATCAGGAGAGGTACTGAGATTGTTTAAATAAAGCATATGAGGGACCCTTTTCTGTCTGTGCCATCATATCACTCACTGTTCGGTGTGTTAGTAGAGTTCTCTCTTCCTTTGCATTTAGGATAGTTAGATTTGAGATCTCCAGTCTTCTGCAGTGGAAACAACCAACAGTAATTGCTAATAGTGTCTCTCAGCAGTAACTTTCCAAAGTAGGCTTCCCACAGGCTGTTTTTCTCACCTACCCACAGGGCCTCTGGTGTGGAACCAACACTTAGATCATTCTCTTAGTGCTGCTGCACTTGCTAAACTACTCTGTCTTCTGCCCACCTCTTCTAGAGATGATAATAAGTTTTAAAGGTCTTCTGCATGTCTGTCATGAAGAAAATGTCTTGTCATGGCTTTTCAGTTTATCTACTATTTCCTTGAGTCGTGGGTTATAACTTGTTTCCTGAACTCCTACTTGTTTGCTGAATCAGCTGGTATTTCTTACTGCAAATGATGCTCTTCAAATTGAAGCTTCTACAATGTTTCAATTTCTTTTTTTTTTTCCTTTTCTGAGCTCTAATTGGTCTAGCTGGATTATGTTAATTAGTTCTGATCAAAACTGCTTAATAAGCATGTCAGGTCAATTAGTGAGGGCCTCTGGAGTTTAAGATACTTCTTTTCTTTTCTTTTTTAGTTATCACCTAGGCAATCCATTGTTACACATTTTGTGTTTCTAGAGCTATCCCTGACTTAATGAAAAGTTAACAGGCTGGGATGTAAGAAAATGCTTCATAAACATCCGCCAATATCTTGCACTGGGGATCACTGGTACCTAAAATGCTGCTTTAATGCTTCAGCAGTGAAATCAATCTTGAAAGCAGAGTTCATGGCCTCACAGCTGGCCCACAAGAGGACGAGCATCAGGAGAGCCATGTACTGCCCGAGCCTGAGGGATGCAGGTTAGAACAGGGAAAGCTGCAGCCATGAGTGTTGTCCCTTCCTGTCCATAAAAAGCAGGGATAACAGTAATTTCCCGTCTGTGAGATCCATTTGAGTAACTCTTTGTAAAATACTGACAGGCTGCTAAATGCTGTTGTATTTATTTCTTGCAGATAACTTCTTGTAATAGTCATTCACAAACACAGAATTCTTTAGATTACTCTGGCATAGAGGATGTCAGAGAAAAGCTGTCCACAGATTTAAGTCTTTTTTTTTTTTTTTTAATATTCTAAATACTTGATTTATTTCTGTGAGTATAGGTTTTCATCAAACCATCTTTCTCCTTAATTGAGCTAATAACTTTACTGCTGTCCTCCTCTTTGTTCAGTCTGGCAAGCAGTTTCCCAGCCTCATCTCCTATCTCATATATCCACATTTGATCTGATCATTAGCATTTAATCTTCTACAAAATTCAGTGCATGATATTCAAGACCAGCCTTCTTTAAGGAAGTAATAACTTTTGGTGCTCTGGGTGTCACACATCTCCTTTGTAAGGTAACAATTTTATCGTATGTTACCGCAAGTTATTTGGTCTCCATTTTCCCTTCCCTCCTCCCCTTTTCTGACTGGCATATGACTCTTCATAAGAAGGTATAAATGAGGATGACTCTGGACTACTCAGGTGGATCATCAGCTGTCTTGGGTAGCCATATGAACACACTGGTGTGTCCCTGCTGGGGCTGGCCCTGAAGCACGGGCATACCCTTGGCAGCAGAGGCAGGATGGGGAACAGAGACATTGCTGAGGACAGCCAACCCCAAATGTGGAGTTTCTGGGCCAGCACAGACAAAGCTTCTGATGCACACATACATGTACAAATCACCTTTTGCTCATAAACCTAACTGGGATTACACATCACCGAGACAGACTATTCAGAGCCTAAAAACATTTAAATCTGGAAAAAACAGTTACCAGGAAATGGCAAGTGATCTTATATAACCAAGAAGTTGCCTCCAGTGTCACAGCACAGTGCACACTGTTACAGCAGGCTGTTACTGAGAGAAATGAGCAATTGGTGTCACCACAACTCCTTCTTCGCTTATGCAGACCTTTCCTTCATTTATTTCCAGCTAAATTCCTAGGGATCTGTTCTAAGCTTTTCCCAGAGGCAATTTGACATTACTTTTGTTTGCAGCTGTAAACAAACCTGAGAACTGGTGATGACCAGTCATGTTGCACTGGCTGCTGGTCTCTCATCCTGTCTCGGGGTGGGATTTTGCTTCTGTCCCAGTGGCTCATCTGTACCTCACCTCTCCCCAGTTTGAGAATCAAGGAACCAGGTTATCAGGAACAACCCTTTTTTAAACAGTAACAGCCTGGATTGAGCACTCCTTGTTTTGATAAATCAAGGCTTAAAACTGCTAGAAAACAGCTCTTGAAAACAATGCTTTGCTACTGTGCCTTTCCAATGCACGCCAAGTGCCCTTATCTGTGAAGCCACTGAATGTCCTTTTTTTGTTTCTGTATCTACAAACCTATCCCTATGTATGTCAACACAGTGTGTGTCAAACACTAAATTATTTATCATTAGTCCTGGTGCTTCATGTATGTCACATAATTAAACTAGCAAATTAACAGGGAAGAGGAGTGGAAAAAACATGACATTCTGAGCTCCAAGTCTTCTCCATGTAGCATGAAAATGGAAGACAATTGAACCATTTAGGTCTTCTGAGTTCAAAGATTTTCTGCATTTTATTAAGAAAAGATGTTTCCTTTGGGCCTCATTTATGGCAATATTTTAAATACAAGATTTTTATGTTCTATGCAATTATATTTAAGGGACATCAGTGATTAAACTCTAAAAAAATACAGTACTGCTCATTATCATCACACTGTATGAATTGGAGAGTGTGGGGTGTTTTTGTTAGACTTTTGACAAATAGTGGTTTTAGTCTTGTTTCTGAGGGATAAGATGTTGGGATGGGTTGTTTAATTTCAGAACTGATTAGGACTGTGAATTGGTCATTTTGGGACTTGATTGCTAACAGCTGAGACATTATGGGACATTCTGCAGTGAAAGATTTGAAATAGCTGAGGGAAAACTGCTCCTAGTGATTAGTAACACCTTTGCTCTATATTTCCTCCAGGCAACAATGCTCTGAAAATAGTGTATGGGAGGTGTGGGCTGTGCAGCCAGACTCAGCTGAGAGCAGGGGGTTGAGATGAGCAGATACATGTGAGTGTTCTTTTCTAATTGTTTTTGTTTGGTTGGGATTTTTTTTTTTTTTGTTTTGTTTTGGTTTGGGTTTTTTTTAATGCAAGGAACTAAAGTAGATACTTTTCAAACAAAGCTTCAGTTACTCTGAGGGAAATGCAGGAGGATGTATTGAGCAAGCTGGGTGCATTTGACCCTTAGACCTGGTGATGCAAGTATAGTGACTGGTCTTTATCTTATTTAACATGCTGTCATAGCAGTGTCATGGTGTATGCTTCAGTGAGATTCCAGCACTCCAGGGATGCTGATGAAAGAGAGGAAGTTTATCTTGTAGCAAATCCTGGTGCTACAGTTCCCCACCAGAGGTGACAAAGCCCAGGTGGCTGGTCAGCTTGTCATCAATCGATCTACCTGCATGTGCATAAACATGTCCTGAAATGCTTCTGGAGTTTCTTTCTAACAGTCCTTCACTACAGTCTGACTGCAAGCAGCTGTGGCAAAAGCAGAAGCCTTATCTCAAAAATAAGTGAATCTGAAACTGATAAGAAACCTGCCAGTCTGAAATGCTTGCTAAGGAGACATCCTGCTGGTGTCCTCTTGTGATCCCACACTGCCAGTGTGCACTGGAACCAGTCTCTTTCCAAGTGCAAACATACTCTTCTGCCAGAGGTGAGCCCAAACCTGCTTGTGTGAGGGATGAGAAAGCTTCGATGCCATGCTCACGTTGTTACTGTCCCGTGTTCGTTAGTGTTAATTGTAAGATATTGGTGAAGCCCAAGTGATGGCAACCAGCGAGGAAATGGCCAAAGGACCCTACAAGGGCTAAGTCTGTCCTCAGTTAAAACAATGTGGAGCAAATCCCAGCCCTTTCTACTAGCTTGGAAGAATTTTCTCAGTCAAAAATTTAAATAGAAGCAAGATCCAGACATACCTGAAGATGTGGCTCAGTAAAAGCCTAGACAATCCATAAGAAAATGCAGGTCTTCCTAATTACAGAGCTTGGCATAATCCTCTGCCTCATAGAGCAGGAAGAGAAGAATTCAAAACCACAAGAGTATTAAGCTCCGCAAATGTAAGGATCTGACAAGTACAAGATGTCTCACCGTGTCTGGGGTTTTGCACACAAAGCTGTATTCAAACGTAAAGAAAACATTTTTTTTTCTTCCTGAAAAAACAAAATGTGAGTGAAGCATTGTGGATTTTTGTTTGGGGTTTCATTTTTGTTTCAATGTTTTTATTTCCTCTACTGTGTTTGTACAAAGTTACAGGCACAGATTCTCTAACTTTTTATTGAAGTTTTCACAAGTACGCTCTCTTCAACAATGTATCTAAAGACATTTTGATGTGTGAAAGCTCATGAAGAGTGATTAATGTGATAAAAGCAGAAGCTTGAAGCAATGACATCTAAAGAGAGTCTGAAGATCTTGAAATCAGATAGAATAAAGAGAAGGCTAAAATGACAAACATGTTTGATCTTACGCACTTAAACAGAAAATAATTTCTGAGCCCTGTCTTATCCTATGAAGGAGCTGATGAATGTCTCAGATTTAGATACATGTAGCTATATTTGCTACTGAGAAAATTACGTACTTGCCCTTTTGCACTAGTACTGTAGTTTGGCAGTTTATTGATTTAAAAACCCAAATCACCCACTTCATTCCTCCTCCCCTCTCTAACCAAAAAAGTACTCAAGTGGAAAACAGAAGCTGGCTTTCTTCTACAAGGAAGGAATAATTTCCTTAAGGAAAAGCAATGAAACGCCTCCAAAAATGAAGTACTGAGATGATTTTGGGTCAAGTAGAGAAGCACAATGCACACAGAAGGCAGCTGTTGAGTCAAGTGCAGTCACTGCAATGCAACTACACCATTTACAGGGGAAAGGGCAAGTAATAAGGGCGAGAGGACAATTTCTGTGCCATTAAACCTGCAAATTAAGGGGCAATAGGAAGGAATTACATGGTGTGAGCCCTAAATCTCTCATTTTTGTATTCAAGTCTGGAGTTCACAGATCAAGACAAGCAGAGAGCCTGGTAACGAGGAGGTAATGATGATCATCCTTAAATTTACCACTGGACATGAATGGCACAGACAAGCTGAGACCTAGAGCCTTTCCTTTAGAAATATAGGCTCTCTTCATGCAGAATTGAAGGAAAGCGAACATTTGCTCTTATTTCGAAATACTTCTTCATCCAAGCCCATAAGACATGTAAAGCCTTTTTAAAAATGGCTTTTTACATAAGAAAACTTCTTTTTCTTGTCTGCATTCAGGAGGTTCCTAGTCCAACACCTCCAGTTATGGAAAGCTTTTACTATATCATGGCCCTGATTCAGTAATGCATTTAAATAGTTGCTTTATTGTAAGTGCACCATGATATATACAACTCTGGGCTCCACATTCAGAGGCAAGGTGGCCTTGGAGCCTTTAAACTAAATAATGATGCATTAGAAAAATTCATCTCTATTAAAAGATGCCCTGTTCCTTCATCTTCTGAGGCAGTGCAGAGAGAATTGCAGAAGGCTGGGCATGCAGTCTGTAGTTACTGTGCCCCCAGCACACAGAGCAGCCAAGCTGGTGCTCACTGGCACTCACCCCTTCTCACAGACGAGCTGCTCAGCCCTCACCACTCCTGAAGGACCTGTGGTTTAGCTTTGCTTTGCTACTCCTGTCTCCATCCAAAGCCAAGATGTGTCCACCTCCACATGTTCTTGTGAGCAAGTCACAGACCTAAATGCAATGTATCTGCATAAACAAAATCTCTAATTTCATGCAATAAATACTGAGAAAAAAGAGTAAGGAGAAAGCATCACCTGTAGATCAGTGAAGGCTGGGGGCACCTAAGGCACAGTGCATGGGCTCCAGTCTGCAGAGAGCAGCAGTTTGAATACTGTTTTAGAGATGCTCTAATTCCTTATGTACCCACATCTCTGATATTACACTGCAGTTACACTTGAATGTACAATATTTGCATTCCACTTGCTAATTCATGTTGCTTATTCTCTCTAATCTTGACATCACAGCACAAATCCTTTTCATGCTCTATTTCCCATGCAGTGCATCTTCTTTGGTTTGTAAGCAACATTATTTTCCCTATTAAAGTTAATTTTTCTAGTAGACTATGGACTGGCTCTAACTTTCTCTCACACCCTGTACTTTCCAGGAGGAGCTACACAAACAGAAGTTGAAGGAATTTTTATGGGTTACTGAAAAGGTACTAGTAAATTCTGCTCTTCTTTTTCTAAGCTGGTGAGAAGTGTTACATTCACAAGACTGTGGACAAAACTACTTCTGACCAGTAGACAATCAAAGCAGACATAATGCATCATGTTAGAATGTGAACATACTAAGGAATCTGCTGAGGAAGAGGAAAGAAACCAGCTGCTGAAGGCAGCCATACTCCTTCATGGATAAAATCAATGCAGAGGAAGTAAGTATGAATCCTGAAGGTGATCTGTGAGCAAAAGAAAGGTCCATGAGGAAAACAGAATGAGTCTGTGGAGGACCATGAAGGGTGGCACAGATTTTTGCAAGGTACTTCTCAAAATGTGTGGTGTCCTCAAGAAAAGTCTTGTAATTCCTCAGACTTTGGTGGCTTTCATGACCCTTCATGTTCATGTAGCTGCAATGCAGGCCCATTTTTTAAAAAACAAAGCTGAATGTACCTAACCTAAATCAGCATATCTGTCTCAGTAAAAAGCTGTCAGCTAACCCTGATGGGCACTGACCAATATATCCACTCCTTCAGTGTTTGCTTGTTTGTTTTCTGTGATATCTACAATGTCACAACAGAACTGGTAGATCTTAACTTGTCCTGGCATAAGGTCTGGTTTGGCACCCAGAAAAAGTCGTGTTGAGTCAAGGCTCATTCACTAGTTTTATATTTGCTGACTTCGCACTGAGAAATTATTTCAGGATCCATCTCCTAGTTCTATAGCTGGGAATACAGGATACACAACCTGCAAAATGCTGTAGGAGAAAACACAGTCTGTGCTCTGTGGTACAATTTAGACCATCTGGGAAGACAAATCTTTCCAAGCTGTGTTTTTGCTGCTGCTCTCTGACATCTTTCTGTGCTGCAGTATGAGTTATGTAACAGTGATTTTCAAACAGATATCAACAAAAGTGACCTCAGCTTCAGCAGCCCCATAGCTCTTTAAATTATGCCTTCTCAGTGTGCATGGGCACATGCAATGGTAGTTCCTATATATCCAGTTATATTCTTTCAGTGTTTGCTTTCCACTCATACAGGAAACAGCATGGGTTTTCCTTTTGGCTGTGGGGCAAAAGATTTTACTTCTCTTTCATTTCCTTATGAATCCTTCCAAACCTGTAATGAGACAGCAGCCATGCATTTTTGCCTGGCTTCTAATGAAAGACTCTTCATGGACTTTACTTTTTGTGGTATGCAGGGGCAAGGAAATATCCAGTTTTATTGTTCAAGTCCACTTTATACTATATCCTTAAGAGTTCCTACATGGGTAGAGCTCATGAACCTTAACAGCAGCACATCCTTTAAACGGCTGCTCATTTCTTCTGTCTTGTCGCTTGTGTGCTCAGAAGTGGTTCGAACTATGGCACAATAGAAACTGCTTCTGGTTTGCATCTGAATTCCTGCAGATTCCTGCTGTGGTCAGTGGGGGTGCAGAACCATTTGATTAGTCCTCAAGGAACAGAGGTTGTATCTGTAACCTGTAGATACATGAAATCAGGTTTGAAAGTATCTCTTTAACTCTCTATCTGCGGAGGGGAAAGAAAAGGGCCCCAATGCAAGGCTGGGACTCAGCTGCACGAATGTTGCTCCAGACATTCCTCCAGCTGCCGTTTCAGACCAGCACAGCTCTGTCACAAGTGTTCCATCCACTGGGCTGTTCTCAATGGCTCTGGGTTTTAGGCAATTGACGTTCAACTTTGAGGCCTTTGTACTGAGTTTCTGGCTCAAGTCCATCTGAGACTCAGTGAATCTCGATTCCTCTGCAAGACAGAGATAATGATCCTCTCTATGTAAACAGCAGGAGGCTCAGAGAAGAGCAGGAACTACTCCATGTACGTCTGGATCCCAGCACAGAAGTGGCTCAGTCTCAGCTGATCCTGCACTGCACTGAAGGTACTTTCATCTCTCTCTCCAAGCTGTCCTCATACTCTGGCCAACAGAACAGCCTGGAGGCATTTCAGGGGTGGAGACTGGTATTTCTGCTTTAGGCTGAGAAACTTAAACCATTCTGGGACAAATTATTTGCTGCTGCATGCTGAGATTATTGCCACTCCACGGCAGCAAGATTAGTGTTCATTCAGAGCTTATACAGATGTTTTTCTCAAAGTTGCCAAACCTTCCATTTGTTCACATCTTGTTCTCTGAGGTACCACCATCTGTGTACCAAGTGGTCTATAGTACACAGCCATGGGTTTTCTCTTCTGGAAAAAGATGATGGGTTCAATTGTCCTTTTCCCTAGACTGAAACACTTTCTGCACAATGGTGAGCTGCACATGGTTTTATCTTACCTGGCTTCAATATTGTATCCTGACTCATGGAAGAACATTTAAAGAATACCTCTCATCAGTGCCCTGAAAAGATAACTACACTAATTTTCCCTTTTTACCTTTCTGTCACTAATTCAGAATTATAAACTGCATAATTATACAGCACAGATTTCCATTCTTTCTTGTGTAGCACTTAAAATGTTTTGTTCTCTTACCAAAAGATTTTTTTTCAATATTTATAGTCTAGATGCTTTTTATGTGTCTTGGACTCCACAGACTCTCTAATAATTCTTTTCAAGAGTCCTTATTTCTGAAACTAACTTTGTATGACTTCATTTCATATGGTTCTCCAGAGTGCATCTTCACATATTCCACATCTTCACACAGTTGTCAGCTTTTTTTTTTCTTTTTTTTTTTTTTTTTTAATTTTATTTTTATCAACAGCAGTGTTTAGAGTTTAACAATCTCAGATTGTGTTTTACTGGGGAGCACATAATATGAGCTTCAACCAAGCCATTAGAATACTTTGGACAAGCTGTGTATTCTCTGTCAGGGATCCTTGCAATCTTCTTGAGTGGGGAGGAGGGTGAGTGTGACACAAGTGTGAAGAGCTGGGACAACAAGGGCGTTCTGGGGGCTCCAGTCTGCAGGATGTAGAACTCTGTGCTTCTTAAATCACTGACCTGTAGCCAATGCAGGACAGCTGATCTTCTGGAGAGCATTCTATTTTAAAAATGAGCTGGAAAATCATGGTCTAGCATAAGATTAAACTATTCTACTGAAAATGGACAAATGCAAACTTATCTGCCAGGTTTGGCTGACAATCCTGAGCAACAACACAGGGAGCTGAATGTCTTTAATTCAGGAAAAGGCAGGCCAGTGCATGGAGGCTTTTGCAGTTGTAATAGTAGAGCAGATAAAAATGGAGGGTTATTCTCCACTGCTTCTTCTTGTAAAAAGAAACGAAGGCAGGAGAGGAACTATCTCCTAAATCTCATTATCATGGACAAATTCAAGGTCAGGAAACCAGTCTCTCACTGGGCTGCTCCTCCCAATGGGGCTGTGAGCTGCAGCACTTCACGGAGCAGGGAGAGCCTGAGTGGTGGATGTGAGGGCCCTGCTGATCATCAGGAAGGATGGCCTGCATCCACAGGCAGTGTGCTGGAAATAAGAATTTTTCATAGGAGTGTTTGTAGCTTACAATTTAACACAAACCCTGTTAAAGCACAAAAGCAGTGCGTGATAGCCCAGAAACACTGTGAGCAGCAACTTTGGGTGTTTATTTATGAAAACAATACAGTGCGGTTCCAAGGGGAACTGATCAAGTTGCATAAAAGATTTACGAGTCCATTCTGTAGCTGTAATAATGCTTTTAGCACTTTCTCAGATCTTTTCTTATATTCCAACATAGCAGCTTGTGCTGGTTTATCTTTTGGACTGTAAACCATTTTATGCTTTCAGTATTTTGGAAGTGATATCACCATAAAACAGATTTAAGCCACAAAATAATACACACATTTTCTGTTTGGAAATGTGTTAAATCTATTTTCGAGAAACTAACTGCTTGTGAAGCTATTAGCACAGTACTAGGAATACCCTAGAATATCACTCTAAAAGTGATGGCAGGTTCTTGTTAACAAGTAATCCTGTTTTAATACAACTCTGTTGAAAAATTCATAATCGAAAAATCATGTTCAAGAAAAAAAGGTATTCCTCTCAGATAGTTTAAGCCATTTTATTTTGGTTTTTAATAATCTAATTAAAAGAGTTCCTAAAGTTTTCATGAAACGAAAACATAGGATCTCAGGATAGCTTTTTTTTTTCATTCTTCTTTAAAAATATACCTAAACCAAGGCTTTTCTAAATGTCCAGCAGGTAAATATGCTAAAATTTACAACTCCAATTCAACATTTAAAATAACAATAATGGAGCAGGGTGATACTGTCCTGAGCTGATGTTAGCAGTTTGCATCCCACATGAGCGTGGCCTCAGATGGGCGATGTCAGTGGGACATCACCTGGGAGGGAATTCAGGCACTGCAGCTGCTGAGGAGCATTGGCAGTAATACCCAAGCTGTAATAGGTACAGGAGCAATAACTCCTTCTGCAGTGCTTAGAAGAAAGCAATTTCATTTAGGACTACATATATTTTCAGTTTTTTAATTAGGTTAAGAGAGGAAAAATAACATTAGGAACTTTCACTGGAGTTGCAGTATCTTCAAAATTGCAAAGAAAATGTAAGAGTATTTATGTTATCCAGTAACTTTGGCAATCAGCTCTACTTCCAAACCAGAGCTCCAAAACACTTAGACATGTGTTCTTTCTTTTTTCCTGACTTTTTAAATCAGTTGTTTTTCATTAAAATTTCTCAAACAGCTTGTGAAATAGTTATCCAAATATGTAACTTAGAATTATTCTGATATCTGCCATTTTAGGAAGCGTTTATCAGAGTAGATGTACTCAGCCCAGGTATCCCAGAGCATGTACAGGAATTACCCCAGAAAATCTCAAGCAGCTTAAGTCTTTTTGGAAAATGTCAGGTCCCACGTCAGAACTGATTGTTCATGTCCAGTCATCCTGTCAGTTTTGGGTGGGATCCTGGGAACTGTCCTTTGTCACTGAATCTCTCTGAAAGACCTCAGGAGTGTGGAGGATCCACCAGGAGTATTTTTGATAATGTAGACAGGAGTTGAGTGTAAATCAGAAATCAACTTCTCTCAGAGAAGTTTTATTGGGTTCAATAGAGATCAAACCACTCCAAAACACACACACACACAAACACACATGAGGAAAGCCTTGAAAATTGGCCTTTGAATTCTCATCTGAAGGTCCTGATCAAGACAGGGAGAAAGTGTGTGTTGCTGAAGATCCCTTTTAGCTTTCAACTGTGTGTAGGTGAAAACACTGTTCATCTATTCCTACCTGGAATTTAAAGGATTTGGATCACTTCTGAAAGTAGTCAAGAATTTTTAGTTCAATACTTGAGGAAAGAAGGACCCCACCCTTGAATTCTAATCCACTGAAGCAACAAAGCTGGCAAGTGGCTTGACCTATCCCTTGCTTATGAATGTTTACACCTGCTCTTTGAAAAGCTTTCAGACCCAGGTAAATGAATGTATCCGAAGTATTCATGCCACCAAACAGAAGTTTGGATGAAGCATCAGAGACCTCATAGACAGCTCTAATCATTCCTAGCAGCTACATTTCATATCTCAGAATGTTTCTGTAGGCACTCACCCTCTTTCTGAGGTTTCTCCTTCCAGAAACTCAACCTTAGGGGTTTAAATGTTTGCAGTAGATGAGCAAAGAAATAGTTTGTCTCAGATGCAGGCCAAAGCACAAGAAATAGCACCAGCCTTGGTGTAATCCCTGTCCCCTTGCCCTTTGCTGGCAGCTCTCAGGTTTGTTACCTAGGCAGTGACCAGGCAGGGCTTGGAGCTTTTGAACTAATGGGCATGGGCAGTCTCAAACCAGAGCAGGTAGGGTTTGTTTGAGAACAGGTATGAGAAGTAGTCCCCTTCAGAGGATTCTTGGCTCTTTGTGGCCAAGGGTCCTTCTGGGCTGGGTTTGATAACCCATTGGGACCATCATGGGGAAAGAGATCCTGGTGCAAGCCTCTTGTCACCCTCCTTAGGGGAGCAGAAGGCAGGAGAGGAGGAAATTCAGGGAAAAGTTTGAGAAACTGCTGCTCTGACCTCAGGATAGCTTCTCAGAGCAGGTGCTGAGCCAGGTGATGGGCCACTGGTGCAAGGAACATGCTGGTGTGAATGAACAGCCTCACTCCCACCACAGGGCTGTCACAGCTGCAGGATGTGCCACACCAATGTAAGGCAATTCCCAGCACACACATGGTGGGCACAACAGCCTCCAGCTGTCCTTACCTTTTCCCTCTGGCTCTGGGACCTGCTTCCCCCCACCAGCTGAGGGCTGGAGAGAGCAGTGGGGAACCACAGCTCCAGTGTTTGCTTCCCCAGAAGGGGGACTTGTTCCAGCTGCTGCCTGATGCAGCTCTGTGTTCTCAGAGGAGCTGCTTCAGTCACTTGATGATTTTGCATATAGAGCCAGCATCTGATCAGACTTTTAACCTGGAGGGGGAAGCAAAAGAAAATTCTGGTGAATTAAAGTACCTTCTGCTGCATACAATCATCTGGCATAACACGGCTCGGCAATAACGTTCACGTTGCCATTAATGGAAAACACTTCACATTGCACTCCAGAGATTTTGTTATTGTTTCCGTTGGTATGGAAGTGATCCATTCAGATTGGAGCTGCCTGAACAAAGCTTAGGGGCTCAGACACCACCAGCAGCAGCTCTCTAAGTATCTCTGTCTTACTGTGTAATCTCTCAGTGACTTGAAGGAAATGTGCCAATTGCTGCCGCTACAGGGCTCCGTGTATATAAAACACACACTCAGCTGAGTGGCCCTATGGGGCAACATGATTTATTTGCTGATTTACCTCAAGTAAATCATGGTAATACTTCAACAGAATTGTCTTGGCTTCAACAAAATGTGTCAAAGTATTTTTAAATAGAACATTTAATCCATGCCTCGCTCCCTCGAGTCATGAAGTAAAGAATTAAAAACATGACTATGTACCATGTGGGTACAAGTCAGAAAATTCTCATTAAGTACTTGTGGGGAAAGTGAGGCATTTTCCAGATGCTTAAAGTTATCTCAGGGTTTCTAAATAAGAGAAATTAAAGCTTGCCTTGGAAACTTTTGATCATCTTGAAAAGTAAACTGAAACATACATAATAAATATGATAATATTGATGTCAGAGGCCCAGAATCAACATTTCATCCTATCATTATATACAGACTGCTTCCATCAAGCTGACAGGTGCCTCTACACCTCTGAGGTAAAGATGGTTGTAGCACTGACAGCATAATGGTGACACTTGACTGACAGACAACAGAATTGCCCGACAGCTTGGATCCAGCTGGAGGAGCAACCTGGGCTTCCAGAGGCTGGAGTCTGGTGGATGTGAAATTACATTATCTGAGATGTGACACTGATGCCTTAGGTTTTAACTTTTCTATTTTCAAATTCTGTACTGCTTAGAGTGTAACTCTGAAGTTCCTTGTGGCCTGTAATTCCTGCTCTCTCGTACTGGGCAGACATAACAAAGCCTCTCCAGGCTTTGCCTTCAAGGACAACCAGGCTGTTTTTAGGCCCAAAATGTGTAAACTAAAGATTCCAAGGGGGGCAAGCTGAGGGGCGTTACATCGCTAAAACTGGGGCTTTAATTGGAGAATTAACCCTGATATGCAAATGGTCCAAACCTATAAAAGTGTGAAGAACTCGTGACCTGTCGTCCATCTTGGGGTCCAATTTTTGGAAGCGGCCTCTGGCTCCCCCAGGGTGTACCTTGAAGGCCCTTCAAATAAATACCTGTCTTTATTCCCTTACTCTTGTCTAGTCTTTGTTTCTAGGTGGCTGGAGAAGGCATCAACACTATTTTATGTCCTTGGTCCCTAAAATGTTCAAAGGATAGTTTTACCCCTGGCTGAATGAGACTACCCCTTGAGCCATTTTAGTAATGTTTCTTTATTGTTTAATGATAGCTTGCATAGCTTAAGGCTCTCTGCTCTGTTAAAATTAGCAGGCACACTTTGTGATGGAAAAAGTCATCCACTTTTCTCACCGGAATCATTCACAAACCAAGAAGGGATGCTGCAGCCAGCCCTTAATTGAATTTTGTGGCATTCTGAATGATAATGCATGGGTCTCCTCTCCAAATCAGCAATGAGGAATTATTACACAGAAGGATAAACAGGATAAAAATGAAAATTAATACTCTTGGAAAACAAATTAAGCACTTCTGCAAATCTGTTTACTGGCATTTCTGTTCCTAGACTCATAGGTTAGAAGTCTCTGTTATTGAACCCAGACCCATCAAAGATGATCATTCCCTAATTCCATGCCTTTTTTACTCCTAGTAAAAGACCATGAAGTTGCACAGAGCATTAAAAGCATTACTTTAAATAGTATGGTAAATAGACTGAGCTTATTAACTTCAGTATAAACCAGGAATATAGGAGGTGGATAATGGAGGGGAAGGCTCATGTTTACAGATGTTTATCTAAGGTAATTAGACATTTGCTGGGGGGAAGGAGTGTAAACCGAAAGTACAGGAGAAGAAAATTGATTTATTCTCTGAAACTGTCCGCCTTTTCCAGTGAGATCTAAAAGAAGATCCTATCAAATTTGCTGTCATTTACAACATTTAGAAATGAAAGTGGCAATTACCAGCCCTCTTTATATGTCAAAGGTTGTTAGATAAGGTTGGCTCAGCATTTTCACAGTGAAGAGTGTTCAGGTCTTTCAAATTCAGATCTTAGTCTTAATCGGACATCAGAGGATTCCTTCATAAAATAAGCAAAAACAACACAGGCAATGTAGTTTCTGGACAGGTCTTTGTTTGGCAATGTTATGGAAGATGAAGGCTGGGATTCTTGCTTATTTTTCAGTGCAGAAATCCTCCCTAAGGTTATCAATTTGGAAAACTTACCTTTTTTGTTTGTTTGTTTGTGGTTTTGTTTTTGTTTTTACTGGGGAAAAAAATAAGTAAAGGATTCAATGCAGAAGTTTTCTGGTGTAGATCTACTGTACCACATACTTACCAGTTGTTACAAGAAGTCAATATTGGCAGCCCTGATGACATTCAATGAGACATGACAAACACACTATTCAGGATTTAAGTCTGTTTTCAGAAGAACTTGTTCTTAACGATTGATTTTTCTTTGTTAAGTAGTTGTCTTTACTGTTAAGATTGGGAGCTACTTATTTCTCTAAAAAAACCTTACTCATTGAGTTTGCGGATGGAGTAGGGCAAGGGAGCTCCAGATGACCTAAAGAAATATTTTCTTTTTTTCCTTGGTCCCACTCTCACTTGCCACATCAACTATCCTGTCTGAAACGGAGCTAAAAAGTCAATTCTTTGAAAACGTTACCTCGTAGTCTCTTGTAATAGTGAATTTTACCTGAGTTTAGGAGACTTCCCAAGTGCTTTTTCTCCTAGCTGAAAACAAGCATAAGCAAAACTTCAGAAAACAAAACTGGAGTTAACACCTTGAGAACTGCAATAAGAAAGCAATTTAATATCTGTAAATTAGAAAAATACTTTCACCTCATTAAAAAACATAAAAACAGTTGAAGCATAGAGGATCACCCCAGATAAAAGGTTAGGCATGTCTGTGAAATGCTAAGAAAAAAAAGTTGGAGAGGCTTTTGCTTTTCCTGTAAAAGCTATTTTTATACACACCTGATGACTCAGGAGTCTGCAGGAACACAGGAGCAGCTGATTCCCTCCTAGGTCCCAAAGATCATGTCTGTGGAGTGTTTATTTATATCATTTACAGTCCTTCAGGTGTGTCTACTGTCCTCATGTCTGAGACCACTGAAATGGGAAGGGCTGTTTCACCCTGTCCATAGTTTGCTTTATATCCAAGAGTCTGGCACATCTGCATAAGTAAAGATGCTGTCAGAATATAGGTTTCTCCCACGTAATGTAGAATTTGGAGCCAAATGCTTGTACAGGAAGCACTGACTTGTACTGTTGCAATTTCATCCCATAGAAGATTTGTCCTGAATGGGATTTTGGTCCTTCCTGGTGTTTGTTAACCATCTCCTTGAATTTTCCATTAGCAAACCTCACCATTTAAAACCTTGTATTTTGCCAAAGGCTTTCTAGGAACTGATTCAAGACAAGACAAGGGGCAAGTCTCATTTGTACTGATTGTTGGGCAAACTCAATAGAGAAATGCTCCTATATAGCTCACTGTTCATAGTGTGAGCATTGTCTGGAATAAACATATCTGAAAACCAGGCTGTGAACCAAATTAAGAAACCTTAAAAGTGCTGGGACCTGCCCCAAGAAAAAAGACCACTTGTTTTGAAGAGGGTCAGGAGGTGAGAGAAACCCAGCCCTGCCAGTAAATCCTGGAGAATGTGGAGGATTCTTTCTAGCTTGGTTCAAGGGTGAAAAAGTTGGTTTGAAGACCAAGCAATCAAAGGTACTGACATTTGGGAAGTTTGAAGCACTTGTATTGTCCCAGAACTTACTGTGCCTGCTCTAAACCCTAGATAAAGCAAGGACTCTTTGTACCAGTTCTCATCCCTATGTGAGCAAGGGCAGGAAACTTCTAATTCAGGGCATATTCACACTTATCTGATAGATTTTTTTTCTCTCCCTCTGTTGTCATCTTATTCTTAGACATGATGAGAATGGTCATATAAATAATATCACTATGAAAACATTTCAGAATTCACTGGAGTTTATGTTTCTTTTTCCTCCCTTAAAAGAACCACTACCAAGTCCTCACTCCACATAAACATATTTGAGTTTCTTCATAATTGTAGGGAAAATTGCTTTGGCCCATCAGGAGAGTATCAGCTTTGCATTAGCAAGTTGGCTTGAACACAAAATGATCTTTTTACATTCCATGTATCCATCTCTCTAGAATTAATCATCCACTCAGCTGGTAGTTTATCTACATATAAATACACAAAAAAGGTGCAGTAAGAGTGTTTTCAGAATCCAAATGTTTGCTTTCTACCTCTTTAAACCACCTACCCACCACAAGGATGAAAGCTGCCAAGTGGCAGCTGAAAGCAACATTTTGTCTTCGATTAGTCATATCTGAAGCTATTTTTAAATGTTTGTTGTCTGTGAAATAGTGCTGCTGGGACAAACATGTAACAACAGAGGGCAAATGAGGTCACTGCAAACCAGCTCCTGGGTCTGCCTTGTGAATGAGTTCAACCTCTATTAGGAGCTCCCATTTTCCCATTGAGATTCCATTTCCTGCTGTAGATAGATCACATTTGCTGAGCCAACAACTGCCCCTGGACCAGCAGGAGGGACCTGTGCCCTGAGCTCTCACCCCGGGGGTACCATGGCTGTGTGTAGGATGAGGGGGAGCCCCTTCAATATCACTCACTAACCCTCACCCCAAGTGCTGGAGAAGCACTGTGTGCCTTCAGGTGTCTGCCTCAAGGGGAGAAGTTGGGGGGAAGGTTTCATTTCTCTCACCGTATGAGAATTGTATTCAGTGCTTATTAATGTGAGTCAATTGGGTTTGGGCTGGGCCAAAGCATCACATTAGAGAGTTTACAGACACCAAAGGAAAAGATTGCTTATTGAGGCAGAGGCCAATTCATTAGTGAAGTATTTATGCTACAGCTCCCTGTGAGTTCCAGGAGGAGTGGGAGAACTCTCCAAGATGAGAATTGACAAAAGCAATGCACAGCCATGTGCTAATCCTGGTTTGGGAGTTGGGGGTTGGCAGGTTTGCACAGTGTTGAGCATGAGAATTGTTCCAAATGGGGCCTGATGAGCCTTGATTTCACATTTGTCTTTATGAAGTCTAGAAAGCTTCCCTGGAAATATTCCCAGTGAAAGGCACTGGAGGTGACTGACTTCCCCAGCTTGTTTTTCAAGGTGGTGAATCGTCATGGGGCTATGTTATAAAAGTGTCCTGGGCAAGGGAGGAGAGCACATAGCCTTCAATGGCATGCTCAAAATTAAGAGCCTTGAATGTTAGAGTTGTGATTGAATTCCCGAGCACTCGGATAATTTCTACAACTAAGTAAAAGCATTTCTAAAAATAGGGTCTTTGTCTGAAAGGAGGAAAACAAGGTAAAGTATCCAGGAACGCCTGCTTGAGGTCTGTTTTCTGTGTTACAGCACTGGCTTCCATTTAACACTGGGTTAAACAGAAAGCTTTATTCTGTGCTGCAGATTCATTTCAGAGCTGGGCATTTTTTAAGCCCAGAATGACTCAACTGTAGTAGAATGACTATTCTGTAACTAATACAATAGTTGTAAATCTTCCTTGCCAGAACCAGAATCTGGAAGGTAATTGCTGCTCAGCATTGCTTAGAAAACCAAATTTGTTTTGTGATCCAAATTTGTGACCCATTTATTATCATTTTATCTGGCAACAAAGAAAGTAAGGGTGGTCACAAACCTAACTTTCTTTATGACCTCAGAAGTGAATCAGCACAAAATCCACAGGTATTTCTGCTGGGGTTGCTTTCAGGACTATGCAGAGCCTGCAATGCTATTCATATTCTTTGGCAAATGAGATAGGACTGTTGCTATGAAATGGAAAGTTTTCCTACTGGCTACACGAGCTTCCTGTTTGTAGTCACAGGAGAGCAGTTCAGACACAACTGGCCACAGGCAGATAAGCCACCAACACGCAAAAGCTGTAGGTCCGACACTGCAACCTAATTAATACCTTGATTAACACCATTAGCACGATGAGAAAGGTTTATTGTAGAACTGAGCATTTATCTTTAGGTCCAAATCTGCTAAATTGAAGGCTGCCTACTGAAAGCCAAATTTTCTTTTCTTCAGGTCCTCACATGAACTTGTGTTAGACTGACGTGTGCAACTGACAGTTGTAGAAAATATCACATACTCCCAAAACAGCACTTGCTGTGCAAAGGGAAATTAGGATAGAATAGTACAATTACAGTTGGAAGCGACCAACACCAATCATCTACTCTCAACACCTGACCGCTTCAGGCTGACCAAAACAAGGTCCAGCAGACAGAAAGCAATCATCTCTTCCTTGTCTCACCTGCACACCTGAGAGCTCTCACTCTCCACAGACCTGGCCCTGGCCCTTTGCACAGGGTACCTTGAGTTTGTGGGTGCTGCTGGGTTGGCCTCTTCCCATAACTGGGCTTCCCCAAGCTGGCTCATCTCATGAGCATCATTAGAGAGAAGGCAGCTTCTGTAAGAGAAGTGGGATTAATTCCTCTTTCCCGGCCTCCTCTCCACCCTTAGTTGTGAGAACTTAAACAATTAGATCTATTCAGCTTTCAATTCTCAGTTCATCCACGTTTCTGAATGTGTGGATAGTTTCTCTGAGGAAAGCTTAAGAAAGCTCTAGAACAACTCAAATAGTCTTATTTATTGCAGAGTCCCCAGAGGATGTCAAATTTATACTGAATTCCTGTTTGGAAAGGAAATGAAAAGAAAGAGGAAGGGGTTTGGTAGAATCAGAGGGTTTTTAATTAGTTTGTAGTGGAAGTAGTGGAATTAAGTGCTGTAATATCCAGGTGCCTCTATGCACATTGTTCTCTCCAGAGTCAGCTCTGTGAATCTGCTGAGGGACAGAAGGGAAAGGTAACCTTATTGCTTCCCTCTCCCACATTCTAGTCTCAAATCAGCACACCACTGTTAAATTCTACTTTTACCTCTCCCTCTTGTTGGCTTTACAAGATCTCTACCCCAACACAGAAGGGAAATGGCACATGGGTCATGGACATATCTCACTTCTGGACTCTTTCAGCAGTACCGTGGCTGCCAGGCCAGGTTGCTCTGGTTTGTCAAGTATTTAACTCAGCAATGACCTACTCTATCTTTTGTGTAAGAGAAACCACCTGGATCACAGCAGCTTTTCTCTATTCTGCCCTGACAGCCAGCTGGATGTGGCTCCTGCAGCACTGGCTGCAGGGCTGGACACAGCAGCTGCAGATGCTCCTTTTCCCCAAATGAAACATGGCACAACTAGTTTTTAGCACTTGCTCTCCACATACTGCTCTTGCATAGAGAATGGGCTAAAGAACATTAATTGAGGGCAAA
Source organism: Falcunculus frontatus (assembly GCA_013398115.1). NCBI lineage: Eukaryota > Metazoa > Chordata > Aves > Passeriformes > Falcunculus > Falcunculus frontatus. The sequence continues at coordinate 43,543 of VZRV01002237.1, read as the reverse complement.
GTTTCTATCAGCTTAATGTCAGACATTTTTAAAAAATTATTTGACCTAGGTTTTGAATAGTAGAATCAAGTAGTGTCATGCAGGTTAATATGCGAAAAAATATATATTCAATTAAAAAATTGTGTAGCCACACAGAGCCCTTCCTGACAATCTCATACTTGTATCATGCTGTGTATGATGCTAATTCAAAAGGCTTATATGGTCACAGACAGCCCAGCTTCTAGGATTTACCATCCAAACACACTTGAAGTGGCATGAAAAATGCAATAAAATAATTCTTTTGGACAAGTTTAGAGAGAGGTATTCCCAAAAGACAGAATTCTGGCTTCCAGCCACATAAAGCTTACTTTGTCAATAAAACAGTGAAGGAAGGCATGAATGAATTTTATTTCATTGGACAAGTGACTTGGAATACAGGTAAGGCAGGGTGAGCATATAAACCTTTAAATAAATGTTTTAGCACTATCTGGAAGGGAGGAATGCAATTGATTCCAATCTTTTCTGACAGAAAATCAGTTCCTCGAAAGCTCTTGGGGCAAGGAACACTAACTAAAAGTGTCTGTTACTAATAAAATCTTTAAGTACAACAAAACAAGATGTTGTCCTTTGCAATTAATAAGCTACAATTAATGCAAATTATTACTCTGTAGTTTAATTGAAATATTAAACTGTGATATTAGGTCTTTGTTTTACTATGATTTTAAGAGCCAAATAACTTTGAAGAGGGATCTTTAAAGAGCTCAAGGAAAACCCAGCAGAGCAATAGCTGACAAAGCCCCTGACAAAACACAGTGTAAACAGCAGCAGTAGGAATTCAAAACACTCTGTGCTGGAGTTTCTCTCTAATGAGCACTGCCATGGTACCTGGAACTGCTACAAACTGCTGTTAATAGAAAACACTGATCTGTGATTACACCCAACAACATTTTTTGTTTTGTTTTGTGGGGGTTACTCCAGACGAAGTTGTTTTGTGGAAAATTTTGACCTTTTCCTTCCTCTCTGCCTGGTTAACATGAGCTTTGTGATAATCTCTGCAGTGATACTACAAGCTGGAGCAGTAAAAACTGCTGTTATAATTCTGGTTTTGCTTTGCAAACACATGTTATGTGTTGGAATGAAGGGAGGTGTTTAGTAGTTTAGGAGAGCCACATTTGGAATTTCTACAAGAGAAATTCATTCTAAGTGGCAATTTCTTTTGTGCTATAAATCTAACTCAAACCAGTACATAGGATTGGAGTTATATTTGCAAAACTACAGGTTGTTAAAATTTACAAATCAAACAACATTATTACCTTGGGGACCTGAGGATGAATGAAGGGCTGGAGGAAGGGATTGTACTCAGTCACAACACGAAAGTCAAATAAAATGGTACCTCATTCCCACTCCCAATCCCATTTGAGTTCAAATGAGAATATATTTATTAATTATTTATTACATTCTTATTTATTCTATTTTATATGATATATTTTATAATTATTTATTGTATTCATATTTATTATATTTTTAGTATTAAATATTCTTTTCCTAATGCCTTCCATAATGGAAACATAAATTGCAGAATAGAAAAAAAAAGACTAGTGTTTTTTTGAAATACACTCAGTATCTGCATTAATGCTTTTAGCCTAAAATATGTAGTACCAGTAGTACTACTACAGTGGTAATCTGTTTATTAGTTGGTAGAAAACACTGAATTTGCATTGACTTTGCTTTCAGGTTACTATTTATTGAAATAGACCCCTTCTGATTAGGTTAGCTAATGTGGCTAAAAGAATGAAAAAAGTCACACAACTCCAAGTACACGTGTGTGCAACTGTCATTACCTAATAAAGAGCACTCGCAATCTATTTCTGTGCCTTTCCAGCCCATAAATCACAGAATTTCAGGATTCTAAATTCTGCCTTCCCATCTTAATTGTTCTTTTTGTTTTTATAAATAACTATTCAACTTTCAGACTTCAGTGTGACCAGGCTTTGGCACCATACACATGAAAACATAAGTGGTGAGCTCAATATTTAGAAACAGAAAATTGTATCTCTATTTCCATATTTCTACAGTGAGAAAGGCAATAGAATCTATTTCACGATCTTGTTACAGAACCAAACCTCCAGCACTCCGGGTAGCTTTTCTGAAGGGGCTGGCTTTCAGTTTTGCCAAAAAAAGTATTCGGCAACTGCATGGGGGAAAAAAATCAAGTGTTAAACAATGGCCAACATTTTCCTTGCATCCAATGGATGAGACTGTATGGCAATCTATACTTCTGCACTGCTGAACGCAAAATAATTGCCTAAAATCACCAGGGCTCCAGACTTATCTCAGAAACCTCTAAGAAATACATCTTAGAACTCTTTAACAGCAGCAGAGGGTGGGACACAGGAACACAGCCCTTCTGCACTCTCCTCTCTGAGCTGTTTATTTCTGGCAACAGGTTCCTCATGTGTGTATGTGTGTGTGCATGTATAAATGTGTATATATATCTATATATGTTTCTTTTTTTTTTTTGTGGTTTTTTTTCCAAAGAAATTTCTGGTTTTGAATGACACTAAAAAGGGCAAGTTTACATTCTGCAGTGAGAATACCTGATAGCAACATCTGTAAAAGAAACACTCTTGTTCTTAGGAAGCATTTTTAATCAAAACTTTTAACATTCCATCAACATGAGCAGAATTTCCTGCCTTGTTAAAAAGTGCTTCAAATTTTAAGTCCTGAAAATGTTTTTAGATAATTTCTTTCATGTTTTCTGTTTTTATGGAAGCCTTTCAAAAGTTCTTCTTGATTTCAAAAAGAGAGAGGTACTAAACTTCATTAACTAATTTTCATCCAGCTCTATTGACTGCTGACCCCATCAGTGGGCAGGGGGGTCTTTTGTTTTATACGAAGCTGTTCAACAAAGGAGTGGTTTTACAGGCAGTGCTGACACTGTACGTATTTAAAATCTCTTACCTTCTAGGGATTGCTTAAATAGTGAGAGATTACTGATTGACATACCATGGAAAGCTTTCAATAAAATAATTTGACAAGTATTTCCATCATCACCTGAAGGATACTTTTGTTAAAAATAATCTTTTAAATGAAGTTTTCCCTAGTGCTGAAGAGCAGGCTAGTTGTGCTTTGGTAAACAGCTGGCTGAGACAAATGACTGGATGAAGGAGTAATCTCAAAGATGACTTTGATAAACAATTAAATAAAAAAGGTATTGATTACTGTAATTCTAAACCCAGAAAAATGACATGACTTTCTCCATATGTCAGAACACAAAACTCTTCTGAAGAGTTACAAAAATTCTTTTAAAGTGCTTTTAAGCATGTAAGTGCCCTTTTAAAGAACTCTCCTGGTAGAAAAACACTCAACTTGAAACTCCAGGTTAGGGTATATGTTTGGCAACCAAAAGCAGCTCCTGTAAACCCTGAGGCTGTGGGTACTGCCAGCATGGGGTGTGCACAGGGTGTTCATGGCATGAGACAGGGAGCATACTCAGGTAACATCTGGTGCCATTAAACAGTGAGCAACTACCTGGGATGGCAGCAAAGAACTCTCCTGGGTGGAAGAGGCAGGGTAGTGTTGGATATATCCATAGAGTCTGGGTAGAATTCATAACAAACTCCCCTTAAAACAGGTTTATGTTTTCCCCTAGGACCAGCTGGGGCTCACTCCAGAAAGCAGCGTGGAAGGAAACTCATGTGCTTACAGTATGGAAAGCTGTCCCTCAGCAAACCAGGGAGATGAGTAGGATTTTGTCTCCTGCTCTTCCACTGGAGGCATCTTCCTTAATTTGATGTAGCATGTCTTTCATTTCACATCACAGAAGTGCTAGCTCTGATTCCCTGTTGTCTTCCTGTTCTGCTGAGCTCCTTTACCAGCAAGGAAGCTCGTGATAATGATTTTTCCAAATATAGCTAGTTGAAAATATTAAATGAATGCAAATCAAGTATTTGTGCATACAGAGAGGGAGGGATTTGTTTTTGATCAACTGAAGCTTTTTTCCAAATGTTAGGTCTCCAGACATTTCTGCTGACTTCATAAAATAATTAAAGCTTGTGGTGAAGGAGTTTTATTGTTTGAGGTTTTTTTACTAGCTGTATCAAATAATAAGGGAAAGCACCATTCAGATTTCAACATATCCAGCTGTGCATGCTTTCCTAACAACTAAGCCAAACTGTTACATTTTTTGTCAACAGGCAATGATTTATGTGGATGACCCTGACTCACTGCTCCTGTAAGTCTTTAAACAGCTCCACTTTCAGCTGCAACAGCTTCCAGAAGTAAGTAATCAATCTTGAACATGTTGTTTCACAAAAATGACTACGTGATTTCAGAGCTGTGTTTTCCCCACAGCGAAAATATCAGGCTACAACAAGCTGGTTATCGTTCCTCCTTCGGGGAGCCAGTGGGATGCACAACTGCAGTCTGCAAGGGAATCACTTTGTGTCCCCTGGAGCAGGGGAATGGCACTAAATCAGCAGGCTCAGTGGTGCTAGAAGGAAGGATTCTCAGAGCACAGTCTGTTCCCAGGCAGATCGGAGGGGATGATTTTAGTGTGCAATCCACACTGACACCCTTCGAGTGCTTAAAACACCAGACTGAGCCAGGCTGAGCCAGCTCACAGAGAGCACTGCTGCCCACTGTTCCCACTGCTCACCCTCCCTGCCCAGGCTGAACTCCCTGTCTGGAAGAGGGCAGTGGCACTGAATTCACCTTCAATTTACTCCAACACAGGGAGTGAAGTCAAATCCATGAGCAGTTTCATCACACATAGAACCACACTGCCTCTCTAACACAGCCCTGGGCAGACAGGTGGTGTCACACAAACTTCTGCTCTCAGCACCGTGTAAAGCAAATGTACCTTGGAGGCACAGTTCTTTCCTTCCTTCTACACCCACAGAGCTGCCAGGGCTGGCACAGACACCCAGTCTGACCTTGCGTGCTGCCTCTTGCCAGGTGTAAGGCCAAGACTCTTCCCCTCTTACGCTCCAAGGCAGATTAATCCATTTCCTATTATTTTGCACACTCAAGAAAGGAAAAGGCAAATTAATACAATATAAAGATAGCAAGGGAAGGAAAAGAAAGTTTGCTGAGTGATCTTAAGCAAGCCAGTGGGTGTGCAGTCCACTCTCTTCTCTGCAGCACTGCCAACAGCAGGTGCTTCCTCTGATGTGGTTCATCTTGAAGGATGCAGCAGAACATGTCATCCTGGAGAAATACTGTGCAGATGGATATGAGTCAGGATTTTTAGCATTTGAAATGAGCAGGGGAAGGTGATTTCTATTCCTGACTCTGGCGCTGACCCACTGTCTGACTCCTCAGCTCACTTTAATGTGCTCCTAAACTGTGAATCCAGAAGTTCCTGCCCATCCCCTCCTGCAGCAGTATCAGCTCGTGGTACAGAGCAGCTACTGCAATCACACTCACAACGAAAAATGTTGTTAATAGTATGAAAAACAATGTATGAAACACATAGCACTGCATTATGGGTCAAATACAGCTTTAATTGAAATATTTTGTTGTAATTCCCCTTGCTTAGCTTTTCTTTCACATATAGTAAGAAATTGAAACAATTCACCAGAACCAAAGCAACAAATACAGCATAACTCTAAATCCTGATTAGATTTTCCTTTGTGGAGGGTGTGTGTGAGGAAGGGAACACATAAATCACACACTAAGTGGTTACCACATTTGAGGCACTCAAAACTAAATCAGTGAGGCTTCATTTACTTCTAGTTTTAATTCCAGCATCCCCCCGAGGATCAAATAAATGTAAAACCTGGCTTTGCTGCAGTAACTTATTGTACCTGTTGCAAAGTCTTACAACAAAGTGCAAGTATTATTCCAATACTGAAAGAAAAAACTAATTATATACTTTAAGAATGAAAACTTCTTGTCCTTTGGAAGCATTTTATTTTACCTGATATTTGTTCTGTCATGAGTAGCTCTTACAACTGAAGAGAGAGTTTAAAGTGATATTAAATATAACTTTGTGTTTAGCAAAGGCAGTGTGTCAAAGCTATTTTAAAATAAAACAATATTTACAAAAGCATATCAGCAGAGAGAATCAAGAGTTGGGGCATCCCAAGTGAAATCAAGGCATTAAGACAAGGCATTGCTGACTAAGAAAAATTCATCTAAAGAAGGTAGGCTACAGACAAGAAATCTGTCATGGTTTCCACACCATGGGGGTTTTTGTATTTTTTATGGTCAGCTGAACTATTTGAACAGGTTTCCTGTTTTAACCCCTCATCACATTGACAACATTGACTAACAAATATAAGGAGATTTTGTTTTCAAAGCTACGTTCACTGGCTGACACTAGGATATTTTATTTTAAAACAGGAACAGTTTTACAGTAAACATTAGGACATTAGCATACAGCTACTTTAATTTACAGGAGAAACTTGGAAGGATGCACAGCAATTGACAGGGTTTTGGGACATTACTCTGCATCTGCAACACTGCTCTGACAAAGGACAGGATACTGTGTGATTAAAATTAAAGCCTCAAAACACAGAACCCACATGTGTTACCACAGGAACAAAATGCTGGCAAGTTGAGGGTGTTTTGTAAGAACTCATAATTTTTGTTTACTGTATGTGTTACATTATTTAGGTAACCTCTGCATAATTTATTTCTTTCAACAAGATACTTCCATGCACAGATAATGCTAAATGTGTGTGGATTTGGGGACTTTGTATGCTTGGTTTTTTAAGAGAAAAACTTTCAGTATTTTTGAATAGGTAACTTTGGTAGAAACCGCTACTGAGCAGCAGCAATAGTCTGAGCAGACAGCATTGCTTGTTTTTCAAAAGGGCTTTTTCATAACCTGAATGTGGTTATTGTAGCTACTTACCTTTTAAAATCAGATCTAGTAGCTCTCAAGACTTCAGAGTCCTTTGTGATAGACAGCAGAGAGCATACAAATCTCCCTAAATGCATTTTTGCTTTTTTTTTTTTTATAGGTAGAATTAATGTCTGGGTATTAGACACAAACATCAGTCCCTGAGCCACACTGCTTACCAGGCCTGTTCTGTGCTGAACTCACATGAATACAGTTTTCCTCCTTTCCTGATTACAGCACAGAAAGCCACCCAATTATTTTAAGTTATCACATATTCCTTGTTACCTCCAGTTAAAGATGGTAATATGAGGAAAATTTTTTTCCCCAGAGCAGAGTCAGCCACTGAACAGCATTCCTCAGGGAAATGGCTGGAGCTGTGTCAGAGGAGGTTTAGGTTGGATCTCAAGGAAAGGTTCTTCCCCCAGAGGGGGCTGGGCACTGCCCAGGCTCCCCAGGGAATGGGCACGGCCCCGAGGCTGCCAGAGCTCCAGGAGCGTTTGGACACTGCTCTGAGGCACAGGGTGGGATTGTTGGGGGGTCTGTGCAGGGCCAGGAGCTGGACTGGATGATTCTTGAGGGTCCTTTCTAGCTCAGGATGCTCTATGGTTCTATGATTCCATATTCTTCATCATCAAGGAGCTGACTGCTTTATCCCATAGCCAACAATTAGCACTGCTTATAACTCACCACCAGTTTACCCAGACTGAAATGAAGCTCTCATAAAACTGCAAGGTGCAGGCAACTAGCCAATGTCTGAGCAGTTCCTTTTTTAACTGAGCAGATTTATTTTCAGATTTCTTCAAAGTTCAATCCTTAATGTCCTCTCCACAGGAGTCAACTGTCATCTACCATAAAGACACTGTTCTCCTTCACAGTTCCTGTGCTGTGACCTCTGTGTCCCCATTGTCTGCCTCTGACCCAGTGACAGGAGCTTAAAACTGAATACTACTTATTGGAGTAAAATGCTGCCCTTTTTCCTCCCTTTTGGGCACCACCATGGCATACACACATTCCCTGAGACGGTTCCGAGAGCTAACTCAGCTGAGACTGAGTACACCAAAAGCTTTTAGCTTCAGCCATGCAGAGGAGCACCAGAGCCCCAGGAGCAGGCTGGAAGGGAAGGGCAGGGCAGGACAACAGCAGCATGGATTTTGATCAGCTTAACTCCTAACAGGATTAAATCCCAGCGTCAAAAGGCACAAACTGGTAGGACTTAAAAGAGGATGACACTCACTGTGTGCAATTCTGGGAATGACTTCACCATGTCCCCTCTTCTTTTCTGTGTGAAGGTGCCTCTCAGATCTCTGCCACCTCTTTGTCAGGCTTGGGAATTAGCACCTTATTGAGAAGCCTGTCGGTGCCAATCAGGTAAATCAGTGAGCTCTACCCAATTCAAGTGCAGGGCACCACTCTCGTGTCTTACCATTCATGTGCAGCCAAAGCAAAGCCTGTGATGGTGGGCTGGAGCCTGGCCCTTCCCTCTCCATCCTTTTGTCAATATAGTGCCATCTTCATATCTGATAACCTGGGCTCTCCACGTCCTGCAGCTCTGCCAAATAACCTCCTCAACAGATGTCTCAGGAAATATCTCCCCAGTTCCAATTCCTTTGATGTAGTACCTGAGTGACAGGAGATCCTCTAAGCTGCTTGGATCAATCAAGACAGAAATATTTTTTTGCTGTGGTTGGATTTGAAACTTTCTAGAAAACTTTGTCCAAATTAGTCAAAGAAGAAGTGTAGCTGAAATGTAAAAGCACCCATGTGAGGGAGCAGCTGGGAGAGGCTGAAGATCACACTTCAGAACTAACTTTGTGTATAAATCCCAATTTAAACTCGGTTCTGATTTGCATCTGTCCAGAGCACTTCAGCCAATACACCTGTGTTTGAGCTGCAAGTATCAGAAGATATGGGATTCAACACAGGTTCATATAATTTCAGCTCAGACTCATGTCTTGCTGACACATCACTGACTGCACACACCAGGAAACAAGATCCACAGAGTATGGTAAATGTAATGAGAATTGAGTGTGGGCAGCTATAACCAAAGATAATGAAGTTCAAACACTGGCCACAGCCATTCAAGAGAAAATACTCAAATCATGAAGCAATGTACAGTTAAACACATGCAGTTTAAAAGCTATACTTTCACTTACAAATTACTTTATATGTCCCATTTTCATTAGATGCTCATCTTTCCTCTTTACGTATAAAACTTGGACAAATGACTGTAGAATAGAATGGGTTCTCTTTAAAAAGAGCACCTTTGAGGGCTGAATTTACAACTGTCTTTTCTCAGGTTGCCACTAAAACTTTTTTATCTTCCTAAACCTTGTCTTTCCCTCTTCTGTGAACAGAGTTAATGGAAGAAAAGGCAACAGCCCTCTTCTGGCTCAGCTGTGGCTCCACGCAGCCACTGAAAATTCGTGGAGGCACCAGTGGCACAGTACCCCTCTCCCCTCACAGGTAAGCTCAGCCCTCTCGTTTGTGAAGTTAATTTAGTGAGGTAAAATGACCCAGCTTTTCTGACTACTTTTTCTCACCTCCAGCTGGAGCAGTGTCAGGTTTCTCACGCAGGGCAAGGAACACTCTCCCTGCCTTGTTTTCATACATGCTACAAAGGGATTGCATTACCCTCCCCCCAACCCCAATTACCAGGCTGTGAAAAGAACTCCAATTAAGTGGTTAGCCATAATAGCATAGCAGCTCTTCAGGAAACTGCCTATCCAAATAGAGATGTACGGAAGGCAGTTTTCTCTCTAATAGTGATGCATTTTCAATTTATGCAATACAAAGTGCATTGGTCTGCAGTGTCCCTGGCTACTGATGATTAATAGCCCATACACTGCAAGGGGCTACAAAGAAAAGTGCCAAGGGAAGCAGATGCAGTGGGTTTTATATTATCATGACTGCAACAAACTCATTCAGTGGTGTCAGCTCTGACTGCAGGATTCTGATTATGAAATATGATGCGTGTTGAATTTAATGGCTTTCTCTGCCCTTCTGGTGAGTTCACTGCTTTCCAATGTCATTTTGTGTTCTCATCTGAGTGGTAATAAAAGGAATATCATTGACTGTGCTAGCTCTGTAACCACTGTGTGTTTTACAATAAATTGTGTTTCAGGACCCTTCTACCCAGGAGAGTGTCCAGGGCCAGAAAGTAATATTCCCCAGTTCTCCAATATGAAGGGTTTCTCTGAGAGAACAGGAAATTATGCAAGACTGCTCTTCTCTTGAGGCACTCCTTATGTGAGCAGGATATCTCTTTTTCAAGTGGTTATGTAGCAAAAGGGTCAGTTTGGATTGCAAATAATAAAAAAAAAAAAAAAAATCCAAAGAAACAGCTACTGCTATGAAGAAATTATTATACCTTGATAACAAGAGGACAAAAGTTGCTCAACATAAAATGTAAATAAGGAACCTGGGCATACATGCTATCATACATGTAGGAATGTAAAGTCAGGGAGACATCTAAAGAGGGGCTTTTTTATCCAACAACTTGTTATTCCATCCAACCTGTCAGTGAGCTGTGGCCTGCACCGAGTTATGATCTTACCTGCTGGAAAGATGGCTTTCTGGAGAGCTACAGGTGTAGCTATGAAGCTCCTAATGACTGCTAAGTCATTATATTAGTTTCTCAAACAAAATAAGCCTCACAAATAATGCATTGTGCCACTATCAGTGTTGAAGAGTGCACACACCAGACTGCTCCACTGCTAACCAACACTGTCCCAAGATCAGGTGGCTCTATCCCAGCAGGGCAATGCAGATCTGTGAAGAGAGAAAAGACAGAACCTCAAAACTGAGATATTTTGCTCTACCTAGAGGAATTCCAGGGTTTCCATGCTCTCTGCCCACATGCATCTCCTGCCTGCAACATCAGGGGCTCACACAGCTCCCACAGCTGCACTGGTCAGGAGAAAGCAATGTAATAGACAATAAGAGAGAAATCTATGATGAGATTCTCAGATAAATCCACCTGTCCAATCCTTCTCCTTAGAATCTGCTGCAGCCAGCATGAAACTCTACAGCAACAGGTAGATTAGTGATTGAGTGAGCTGGAATGCAAGTCCCATTATGTAGACAGGCTGAGACACAAGCACATCATTCCTCTTTCTCCCAGGAAAAGGCACAAATTGAAGTTTACTCACTTCTGCACTTCACAGTTTCATGACTGGCCAAATCTAGAGAGTAGCAGTGAAAGAGCAAGAGCTGCTTCTCACACTGAGCAAGGGCATATCCACTGAGGCACGAAGTGCCTGAAATACAAAGGGTATTTTTCTCTTTGTAAATGCACATTCCAAAGTTCAGCTGTGCTGTTTTCTTAACTACAGCCCCCTCTGATGGAGTATTTCTGTTTCTAGAAATGTAAGGAATATTCTTCGAAGCAGGAGGACAGAAAGTCATACCTGCACATTTCAGTTCTGAATCCAGGGCTAGGGCTTTATTTTTAAAGTGATAAAACCAAACTGCAGAGGTTGTCCCTAAGAATTTACAGTTAAGGCAGAAGCTTTCCTTTACAAAAGTAAATCTGTACATTTGTCCATTTTTTGGAAGGGAAAGACCACCAACAAACCAGGACACAGTGTCACTAACATCACAGAGAGCTGCATTCAGCCACTGTTGCCCAGCTGAATTCTCTCTTTAATTTGGTATGTTTGTATTCAGCAGTTCAATTGTATTGCACACCACTTCATTTATTAGGTTTCATAAAGAACCTAAGAATGAAACTTCCACTTTTAGGACAATCCAGAATGTTTTTAACCTTGTTTTTGTCTCTACTTGAAATGTCATTGGTATTCTCAATCATATTTTATATATGAACACTTAAAAAGCTTTGCCTAAAGGACAAATGAGACTTGTCTTTTGTCCTTTCAGACTATACCTCATATATTTTCACATAAAAATATATTGGAACAAGATTTAAAACTGTTACACATTTTATTGAGCTCTACCTCCAGAGGGAGAAGAAAAGCATGTTAACATTTAACATGGTGGTTTTGTCTTTCTCCCTTTCCTCCACTGTTTGCTGAAAAACTTGCAACAGTTGAAAGGCAGAAATGTCACGCAGAAATCTGTGATCTGCCTCAAAATTAAGTCATGTATTGCCACAATACAACAGAGGCTTCGCCCTCTCTGGGATTCTCAGTCTCAGTAAAGAATAACCAAACAGGGTGAGAATATTCCCAGATGAAGAGAACATAGAGAACAAGGGCCCTGAGAGCATTTACCATCAGCTTGACAAGCCCATGGCGGTGTTGCCTTCTAGAATCATGACCTTGTCTTCTGGTTCACTCTGGAACTTTGGGACAATCAGCTGCCTGTCTCGGGCAGGGCACAGTGCAGGGACACCAGATTCAGCCCCTGCAGCACCGGCTGCAAACACAGAAAGGACTCCGCTGCTGGGAGCTGCAGTAACTGAGGCACCAAGCAAAGCTCCCCCAGGATGCAAACCATCCTCCCTCCTCCGTGTTTGGGGGCTGGTATCTGCTGTCTGCAAGCAGAGACACGAGAGGGTCTGTCTTGGACCAGGCACAAAACCAGCTGGCACTGGAACAGCGGCCCTGGGAGAAACTGCATCCTGGAGTCTCCTCTGCACAACAGCTCAGGAAGTGCTGTACTTAAATTTAGATGTCTTCGTGAGCCATGAGACTGATTCAGCACCGAGAGGGCCAGAGCATGCCAAATGTATCCAAGATGTTCTTCCCAGGCCAGAGAGACTGCACAGTGAAAATGAGCTCAGAAGGCCACGGCAGAGAGTTTCAAGCAGGTGAAAAAAGGTTTCGTATGACTAAGATAAAAGTTCTTTAGCATCTGGAATGCTGTACAGACAGGAGGGGGAGAAGGAAGATGAGCTGCTCCCTGTGGTGCCCGGTATCAGCCACATTCCTTATTCTCAATGTATTTCTTATGCTTGAAGCTGCAAATCTGGTCCTCAAGTTCAACAAAGCCTTTAAGCACCTGCCTTTTTGTAATGACTTCAGTGGGGCCTTAGAGCAGTATGTTTGAATTAGAGTAAGCCAACACAGTTACATCCAACTTTCAGACCACTCACCCCAACATCACCTCAGAGCGCACCCCATGCTTACACCATGCCCTAAAATCCTGTCTGTGGAAGCCCTGGCGTTCCTGCATGGAGCATTCCTCAATCTGTAAGCCTTTTCCTTCAGATGACTACTTTTAGCCAGGTTTGTTACCAAGAAGAGCATTTTGGGAGCTCCTGTACTCTCCCATCAGAAGCATGAAGGGAGGCTGGATTTCACCTGGAACGCCTGGCTGCCAGCAAGGGCTCATTAGTAACACCCAAAGCCTCCACAGCCATGCTGTTTGATTTATGAGAGATTGTGATGGTGAAATGGCAGCCCACCACAGATGGTTTGGGCTGGGCAGAATTTTGTACCAGTTATTCCTGTACAAGGCATATGCCAAGAATTGTTGTTTTGTTATTTTTCCTTAAAGGCTGTACGGAAATACCCTGGTAGGAAAAAAGAGAGATCCTTTCTTGCAATTCTTTAAAGTAAATGAATAACAAACCCAACAAAATTTCCTCCTTCTTTTGTTAACATTAGATTTTCTCCTAAAATTTTGTTGTAATACTGTTTAGGAAAACACAGCTATGAAACCTGACAACTTTAAGAGCAGTTCTAGAATTTGCTCTTTACCTACAGCATTCTGACATATTTAAATCTACAATTAGACTCTCTATAAAGCTACCCAGAGAGCACAGTGTCAGTTTAATTGGTGTGGAGGAAAGAGTCCCATATCCAAGGAAGCCCCCAAGATCTTTCCCTGTGTCCTTGGGGGAGCAGGGAACAGAACAGGCATTTTCCTCTTCTTTCGCATCCCCCAGCCATGGCTATTTTAAACCAGACAAGCACCTCCTTGCTCTAAACCCGAGCTACCAGGGCAGCCTCTCAGCCACAGGAGAATAGATGTACAGGGCAGGGAGGATTAATATTCTTGGAGGCTTTCCTTAGTCTGCAGGAAGCCAGCACAAAGGCACTAATAACCTCTTCAAGCAGAGAACATTTCTCGTGGGGATAATAACTCAAGGACAGAAAGAGAGAGCTTTTATACTATAAAAGAACATTATCTTTCTTGTATGAAAACTAACTGGTTTTGGCTCTTTAAGTGCAGAACTAAGTTACCTTAGTTTTACCTCTGCATTTGCACCTGCATAAGGACAATTTTGAAATGTCAACAAAATATTTTTTAAGGAGTCTCTCTAATGCCTCCTCGTTTGCACTTGTTTCATAACACAGGAGTAGGAATTAAAGGCCTTCACTACAGTTCAGGCAGCTTGCCAATACCTATTTTATAGCAATAAAATATGTACAAATTAAGGAATCTCATGTGGAAAATTCATTCAACAGCCTCAAAAGCCAAGTGAATGGTAATTACTTCAAACACAATGTGGTGGCAATCAGGCAAGATTGGATCATGCTTTTAAATGTATGTCTAAATTTTTAAGAACCAAGATAATTATGAATTATGAAAATAACTCAGACAATGCAACAGCAAATACAGTTTTTGTGGAGTAAGAGAGATCTTTAAGGAACGGAGAAGTCTTAATTCCAACACTTGCATAGTGTTGGGCAAATATGGGGCTGGTATTTTATTTCCTTACTCCTAGACATCATTTTCTACTTTCAGGTGGCTCATGGTAGGAGGTATGGAGCAAGTGGAAGCACATAAAATAAATACAAGTAAAAGGATTTATCCTGCTTACTAAGAACAATGAACGTTCTTTCTAGTTCACGTTCACGTATAATGCAGTATAAAAGTAAATTTGCCCTCTTAGTTGTCCGTGCGAGTTTTCTGCAATCTGGAAAACAATCTCTAAGCTCATCCACTTATGCAATGCCAGCTGAATAAACACAGTGGGTTCATTTCCCACAGGTAAAGCTGAACAGAACTTTTGGGATAATTAACCACCAGAACAGCACACCTCAGGGTATGGTTGAAATTCCATCTGTGAAATCCTTAGGACTATACATTTTGCTACAAACATGCCAAACCACAACCAGCTGTGAGGGGCTAGAAAACCTCTTGTATAATGCTGAGTGTCAAACTGGTTGACAACAATAATTTTACAGGTGAGCATGAAATCAAGCACAGTAAGTACTATGGGAGAAGGAGTGCAAGAGAAAAGTTTTCAAAGGACAGCTCAGCATATGTCTCCCTTGGAAGACAAATTATGCCTGAGACTTTGAAAAATTTCTCCACAGATATCCAGCACACTGGAACCAACTGTGTATTCATTACATGCTCAAGGATTCAAGCTCTGTTTTGCTGTGGATTATGTCAGAACATTTACAGGTTTCCCTTACTTGGATTTGCTTTGCCCAAAGACATGCCCAAGGACTGAAGAGAGAATCTGCCACAGTAGAAGCCTGTGACATTAAGAATGGCAAAAAAAAAAGTCAGTAAAGGAAGAAAAAAGTTTATTTCATCCTAGAAGAGCTCGGGGACACTGGTGACATTTTCGACAGAACAACTCAAATTTTGGAACTCATTGCCACAAGACACTGTGGGTGTAAAATAAAAACTCAAAGAGGGATTGGACACACATCACAGAGAATAAATCCCTATAAAACCTAACAGTGCTAACACGGCTTCTGGCTCAGGAGAGCTGTGCTCCTCTCGTGGCTCAGAACTACAGAGATGTTTCTGGGGAGAGTTCCCTCAGTTCCAGCCCCTTTCCCTGCAGTGTCATCCCTGCAGGTCACATCATTGCTAACATAACTCCACTCAAGTCAGGGCACCCCAGGGAGGGATCCATCGCAGGAAATCATTTCCATCTACAAGAACTCTAAGCCAGCACTCAATTAATTTATCTGATTGTTGTGCACTGTAACTCAGTTCTAGGGGATACAACCTATAGTGCAGAGGTTGCACCAATCCAGCTCAGCCAGAAGAGCAATAGAGTCTCTATAAACTACTTGTTAAGAAAAAAACCCTTCTTAATTATAATTTTAAGATAGCAAAATTATCAAGAGAGATTATTCTCCCTCTCTCCAAGTTAGATGAAGTAGGAAAAGGTCTTTAACTATAACCACCAGCAGAAATTCCATACATTCTGTTACTTCCTGGTTTTATCAAAAACTGAACTCGACTCCATAAAAAGGTTAAATAAGGCATGTGCCTGTATTTTCCTGAGATTATTTGGTTTCACCAAAAGTCAGCAAGATTAAAAAAACAACTTTGGATGACCAAAGCTATTAAAAAGATGCTTTCTTAAAAATTTGCAAAATAAAACAAATTTCAGAGTCACTAGTTCAGCCATCAGCACTACAGTTCCAGAGTGCATTTCCCAGGTGTCCTGCACACAGCCAGGGTCAGCAGCCAGCAGAAGGCTGGGGACTCACAACACACGGACACAGCTACAGTCCAATGGCTCAAGAGAATAAACTTTCCTCTATCACCTTCAGGATCTCTTTCTAAAACCACAGGTTTTAGACATGTTTAAATCACAGATGTGATACAGCAGCCACCACTGATGGTTTAATTCTAGCTCTTAATGGATTTCTGAAGGGCAGTTTGTTCCATACATGCCCTCCCCTTTGCACTGTGGGCCCCAGATCCAGCTCCGCAGCACGGGCGGCAGAGGTGCAGTGTGTGCCCGGCATAGCGGGTGAGGAGCCAACACAGGGAAGTGGCCCAGGTGCCCTCAGGATGGTTCCAGGATGGCACAGTGGCACTGCTGCCTCTGCCTGATCAGCTCTGGCCTCTCTGGCTCTGTGCAATTGCTGTGCAATGTCACACCCACAGTGGGGTTTGCATTGCAGGTGCACTCACCTGCACTGGGAGAACACCTTTTCCTCACACCGCTGTCCAGCACACCAACATCCAAAGCTGCTGAGAAAACCAGAGTGAAAACATGACCTGTTAAGAGTAGAACTGCCTGACTAGGCCAGTCCTGGCTGTAACAAATACCCACCCAATCCCTTCACAGTGGCAGTTGACTTGTCTTGCTACAAGTCAAAGAGGATAACCTAATTCCTCAGTGTAACTTGAGAGTGAATCATTGTTTTCTTGGGAGTTATATTATAACTGTTTTCCAGGGAACCTTTGTTAACACCAGCAACAGCATGGCAAGGTCTGGCATCAATTAGAAAACACTTCATTGATTCCCAAACCTCCCAACTTTCTGTGGCTGTAAACCAGCTGATGCTGCCTCTGCTGTGTCACTAAACACAGAGCCCCAGCCCCCTGCCCAGGGCTGGGCACAGCCTGGAGCCAGCCAGGGTCACTGAGGGGATGAGCCACATCACTTGGCTCCAGAGAGTTAGGTAAAGCTCCCAGTGGCCTTCCTGCCCTCTCACCAATTCCCCAGGAACCTGTCCACCAGCTGCTATTTCCTGTGCCTGTGCTGGTCTCTAATTCAAGCACTCGAATTAGAGAGCTTGAGCCCTGTTTGAGCAGACTCCCTTCAGTGCTGCTGCCACACTCGGTGTCACACTTGATGTCACACTCAGTGTCTCTGTGCCAGCACAACACCTGAGTGACCATAAGCACTGCCCAGGCTGGCAAGTGCAGCTGGACTGTCACTAGCCAGGCTAAGGGGTGACAAGGACTGACAGCAGAGCTATCTCCCAGGGACAAACCTGCCCTCCTTAATGTGCTTTGCTTCCTCTGATGAGGGAATTTGATCTTACAGGCATTTCAGCAAGTGCAGTACCTAGATGGGGTTTATATATTTTTTTAAGTTCACTGAAGGTTTTAATAATGAATCTTTATTTTTTCAGGTGCTCCTTCTCTTCTCTAGGCTATGTCATGCAATGGACATCTTTTTTCTCTTTTATTCTTGAAGTTATGAGTGAAAAACAAGCCCTTGAAAATTATTTGAATACTTGAGGAAGGAAATACTTGTTGGTACTTCTAAATTATATTTCATTTCCCTCCCTTTACTGTTAATAAAAGATCAGTTCAGGTCAGGTGTGGGAGCTATAAAATCTCCCCTTTCATTTCTGCCTTTATTCTTTACTGACTTTTCAGCCTCTGGCAAAGATACCTGAAACAGGAAAGAAATTAAAGTTCTGGCAGTTCATAAATTTCAAAACTAAAAAAAGAAAATATTAGAAAGCATAGTAGCAAAAGTAGAAATGTGACAGAAGGTGAGCGGTGAGTAAAAAGTAGATAAACTGACTGTAATCCATTTTCATAAAATAACAAATTTTTATAGAATATTTCACGAATTATTTTAAGAGAGTGGAAGATTGTGCTGTCTCAAAAATGAAATGGATTTCATGACGTTTTGCTGCTTCAAACTTGCAACATAAACTTCTTGTTTCTCACCTGCTACATTTTTTCTGTACCTTCATACCTGGGCTGTATCTTCTATCAGCATCCTCCTCCCATTGAATAAGTAAAATAAGACATGTTCATCCTTGGAATCCTAATACTTTGTAACAAGAAATTTAATCAACTTTGTTTTCAAAAAAGTTCTGTGCCTCTCATATCCCTCCAGTATTAAATCACACCTTGAATTCTTTTGCAGAACTGGCAACAGCAAATTCAGTGTGACATCTCCTTTGTTTCAGGATTTTCATTCCGTTCCAGATTTCACAGTCACTGCTGAACCTGTTTCTGACACTGCCAAATAATTGCTCTGTACTTACTGTACAGTCACAAAAAACCAAACATAATGTTCCAGCCATGGTGTGAAAATGACCACAAATACTTCTTGTGAGATATTGGAAGTGGCAGACGATGCCTTGATTGTGGAGGGAAAAATCCAAGGAGCTTGCAAGGGTAATTCCTGTTTCCCTGCTAAAAGATGAAGATCCAATACTAGTCCTGATTTTCTAGGGGCCTCTGCATATGTGTGTGGTTTAATTGAAAGAGCCTGGCTTTTCACAAAATAGATACCAAAATTGATTCTGCCTCTTTCAGGTTAAACATGGGGAAATGCTGACTGACAGAATCACCTGAGGGTAATAAATCTGCCAAGTGTTTTGTTAAACAGTCATTCAGTCTGAAATGCACCCTGGCATTCTGGAATAACAATGGGCTACTGTAACGTGTGGTGCATTAATTATAGAGCTGACAAGAAAATTACCCTTCAAGCCAAGATTACTAAAAACTTTACTAGGCTTTTTTCCCTTCTGCTGTTAAATGCAATATTCAGTGTAGCCCTCCCAGAGGTTCTGCCCACCTCCCCCCGCAGAGTTAACCCGCATGGTAATAAAGGTCCAAGGAGATCTGCACTAATATTTCACTGAGAACATTGGTTGCTTCCCCAGATTTTATTGTAGCTGCTAAATGATAAATGATGAATATCAGCACTAAAAATGGCCTTGGCTTTCCTCAGAGTAAGTTTTTCTGATAAACAGTATAAAATGTTGCTTCAGTGTGCAACTGTAGGATTTACATCCTACAACAGGCATCTTTATGGATCCCTGCCAATCTGTCTGTGAAAAGAAACCCACCCCAGCTTTCAAACACTCAAGTACTGGTGAGAGGAGAAGGAGCTCCAGTCTGGGAGGCAATGCAAAGTTACTACTACATTAGTATAAGGACACAACAGAAATGAAAATGCTCTTTTATGAACAGAACATAATCTGTGTCTTCACCAGGCAAAAACTCCTCTCTGATGCCTCTGGCAGTTCCTGAAACTGCTGCAGCTCAGGGCCAAATCTGGACACCCTCAGCAAAACAGAGCAGTGGTGCTTCAGCACAAGCCACCTCACCTGGATGTGCCACAGGTACCGACAGGCAGCAAAGTCGCTTTGGAACAGGTGAATTCTTCCCCAATGGCATCCTGACTGCAAGGTATAGAAACAGCTCCCAAGGTCCTGAGAGTGTTGTAAGTGCAACGGGAGGACTTTTCTCTGTTACAATTCCTTCCAGGGTGTACTTTTATTCAGAAATTTTGGGATATGAAAACTTCCGTGTATGAAAAAAATACTGCATCACAGATGACTAATTCTTAATTTTATTACATTAACTTCCTAAATACAATTACCAGTCATGCATTTGCTTTTTTGAATAAGAATCTCTCTCAACACCCAGCCCAATTCTCCAGTGAGTGTTCAGCATTCATGCACTGCTGCTGATACGGAAAAGCACTTCTAGCATTGCCAAGACAGAAGTGCTTACTACCAAAGAAATGTTTCAAAACTGTACTAAAATATACTCTGTAGAGTTGACAACGACGTGTTAGGACTAAAGAAAATATTACATATGCCATAAGTTGAATTAAAACTCAAAGATAAGCATAAACCTGAACACTCAGTTTCCTACAATTTCAGGTAAAAGCATGACTTATAATCAAACACATCTGGAAAATGACACCACTGAGATTTGTCACCCTGAGGAAGATAAGGATACAGGTTTTTAACATAATGCCACGCTCCCTTTAAACTGTGTACAGAGAAATTCTTGGGGTTTACAGCATAATTTTTAAAAGTTACATCTTTTATAGTCCCCTTTACTGTAAGCTTTGTAAACTTACTATTACAATAAATGAGCAGCCATCATGGATTAAAAGACCACTCTAGTTTCAACTCATACAAACCCCACTTCAGTAAACTCCATTACCTTGTAATTTATTCTAATGTGATATGTATTTCCTTTTAAAACCAATTTCTTTTCCTTAGACATGTCTCAACGTCTTTCTGGTTAACTCTTGGATTGAAAGCCCACATAGCTCAAGCAAAGTCTTTCCATTTACCTTAACAAACTGTATCTTTTTCTCCTCTTCAGAAGTTGTGAGGAGCTGGGTACCATAACAGCATTTTCTTTCAAGGAAAGCTTCGGATGAAGCCACAGTGTGGACCGGATATTTGAAGAAAGCAAATGAAATAATACATTGTGCTCTCCTGGTGACAACGAGGGACTGCAGCACCAAAGAGGAGACATTTCTGAGCAGCAGGATCAATGAGCTAACATCAACAGAGGTGTCCTCTCAGAGCTGCTGTCAATAACCCAGTGTGAGCCAAGTTACAGCCCAGTTCTAGGTGCCTCTGACCTTGAGGTCATCATCCACAGCCTGGATGTTACAGCTCAAGTCCTGTTTTAGAAGTCAAGCCTGCCTGGTTTCAGTTTCAACTGGAAAATGGCTTAAAACTCACGTGATATCTGCACATTTCTGGAAGGAAAAGTTAAAAATTTCCTGAATTAAAGTGCTCTGAGCAGAGAACTTCCATGGGGTGAGGTCTGGCTGATGGGAAGGAAATTTAAGAAGAGACTGAATGCAAAGGATGCATAATGGTTCCATAAACAGCACGGAGGCTTTGTGCAGGGTGAATCAGTGCCTGTCTAACACGAAGTATGAAACTTGAAGCCTCTCGTTTCAAGTGTTTGAAACCCTCTTCTCATCTCTCCTACCCCACTTCCAAAATTTCATATCAACAGGCTGCACAGAAGGGGTCCCACCTCCTCAGCTCTTAGGCAGAGTTTGGTGTTGAAGAGTTCTAACTCTCAGGGCTTGTCCTGGTTTAAATATAGTTCCATCATCTGCAGATATCTTTCTCCCCAAAGATAGGTACTACACACCTTAGAGAACATACCAGGTTTCTTTTAATCTCTGTACATCACCTCAACATTTCATAACGCATCAAGAGAACCAACAGAGAATGGACCAAAGAACAGGCCTTGAGTCTTCCTCACAATTTTCACTTACCAGTTTTTGCTTTATTGCTATCATCTTGATGACTGAGTGCCTTCCACAGATACCAGAGGCAGCCACATTGCCTAGGTGCACTTATCAAATTTTATCTGAAACCTCAGTACATTGTTTTTGCCATTGCTCCACTATGATTATCTGACCTGTCCAACATGAACCAGAACACTTGTTTCACAGCTTCATCAGGTCTACAGCATTGAGGATTCAGCCATGACCACAGATTTCAAGCAGCAGCAACTGCCCAACACTCTGAAGCTGCTCAAATATTCACTTATACCCAGAGCCCAAACCATACAGCTCAGCCATTGAGCCACTGGGCTACGGCTGCCCAACACGCTCTAGTGATGTCTAAAAAGTCTCTTATCACTGATCTCTTCTTCAAGTAATCCTTTGCTCTTTTTTTTTCAAAAACAAGGTAAAGAGATTGAAAGTCTCTGTCTCTACATTGCATGATTTTCAAATTTTCCCTGTAACTCTTTCCCAAACACTCCCCAGTTTGCCAACATCCATGCATCAAACTTGGGCACGCATCTCTTCTACTCAAATAAGAGCACTTGGAAACTATTCAGCACAGTTCTGTGGAGTAGTTTTCCCTTGTACAGCTCTCATTCTGCTGGGCTGCACACACTCTGTTTGTCTGTCCTTCATTTGAAGTGGGCTTGCTTTGGGAAAGAAAATAATGTAAATGCCTGCTTTCACATGTAGTTTAATCTGTACTTGCAGTAGATACTACACAATTCTACTACCTCTGCTTCCAAAATGAGGTGTACTTAAGATTTTAATACTTGGGAACAAGGGAAGACATCAACATTAAAAAAAAATAAAATCATTGCCTAACTTGAGAAAATAAATTAATGCCCTGTGATCCATTACAAACCAGACCACTGATGGCATAGCTCTGCACTGGCAAAAGTCTCCATGAGCTCCATTCTAAGGGGCAGAGGATGCTGCATATGTTGAAGAGGAATCTTGGCTGTGATTACTTTGAAGATATCAGGTTACAAAATGGAAAATCTCTTTCCAACAGGCAGCGTTAATTCCAGTTGGCCATTACATCACAAAACTTCCAGGGACTACTGGCAATTTTAGAAGGCAACTGTGAAGCTATAAAACATCTGGCTGTATTTCACAGGATGATCATCCACTTCCTGGGTTCCACTTCCAAGTTCTGCATGAACAGCCTTGGTTGCTGATGGATACTACTGAGTCTCCAGAGCCCACATGATACTGTCCCAAATCAGAAATGCCACAGCAATCAAATCACCAGAGATATTTGTGCCAGGAATTTCATAATTCACATTTTTGTTTCCCACAAAGCACATTTTCTGTATCTCTTTCACGAGAATGCCCTCTGCACTGTCACTGCCAGAAGCAGTCAGGCTTGCTGTGACTGAGCACAGCAGAGCCCAGGCTCACTGACTGCACTCACATGAGCTTGAAATGCTTCAATTCCATTAAATGCTTAACTCCACTCACTAGGATGGTTTAAAGGCTGCAAAAAAAGCAAAGCTTGCAGAAAGAGAGAAAGCACAAGAGGAGGTTAAAACCAAGCAATAATTTTAAGGAACCATAGCAATCAGTGACAGCTGGAGACTTCAGGTGCCCATGTGGTCACCACTAAAGTCTCTATTCTTCTCTGTCTCAGACACAGGCATTTTCATACCCTCCCAGTAATGCAGTAAATGAGCATTACACTCATTACGTGAGTGCAACAGTGAAAAACAACGAAAGCAGCTTGGAATTTTTATAAGACAGTTCAAATAAAAATTAATGGTACATGTAATAATAATTCCAAGTGTATTTTGTTTCCATTTATACCCAACTAAGAGACAATTTTTGGTGCATTTGGTTTTATAGCTCTGTGTATGTGCAGCAAAGTAAAAATTCTGCACATGGGAAAATAAATAAGTGGCTATATGACTGGTTGACAGCAAGATTTGTAGAGCTAATTAGTTCAATGAATAGGAAAGGCACTCAAAACTAACAGCTCATCAAATAGTTCTTCATACGAGAGATATCTGTCACCCTGCCTGTGCTGAATAAATATTTTTACTGTCTTCCAGAGATCATTGTCAACACAAACAAATAAAAACAGAACAAAACAAAACACCAAGGCCCAAAGAACCTGACACCCAGGCTGACCTCACCAGTGGCAGCTCAGTGGGATCACACCATCGTTAAGGTTGGAAGAGACCTTCAAGGTAATTGTACCTAACCATCAAACCAGCATGACCATGATCACCCCTAAACCACATCCCCAAGTGCCACATCCAAATACCTCTGGAGCATTCCCAGAGATGGTGATGCACGACCTCCCTCGGCAACTTATTCCAGTGTCTGACCACTCTTACAGTAATTTTTTTTTCTAATCTGAACCTCCCCTGGCACAACTTGAGGCCATTTCCTGTAGTCCTTTCACTTCAGACATGGCTCTATCCCACCTGGCTACACCATCCTTTCAGGTAGTTGCAGGGACTGAGAAGGTACTCCCTGAGCATCCACTTCTCCAGACTAAACAACCCCGTCTCCTTCAGCCACTCCTCAGGCTTTCTACGCTACCCCAGCTCTGTTCCCTTTCTCTGGACACAAGAGCACCTCCAGCACCTCAATGTCCTTTCTGAAGTGAGGTACCTAAAACCAAACCCAGAGTTAGAGGTGCTTCACTAGTGCCAGTATAGGTGAATGGTCACTGTGGGCACTGCCCTGGTCCTCCTGGCCACACTATGGCTGATACAGGCCAGGATGCCCCTCACCTTCTTGTCCACCTGGGCACACACTGGCTCATATCCAGCCAGTTGTCAACCAACACCAAGTCCCCTCCTGCCGAGCAGCTCTAAAGCCATTCTCCCCCAGCCTGTAGTGCTGCAGCTCAGGTGGAGGACCCAGCACCTGACCTTACTGAACCTTCTGAGTTGTTCTCAGCCCATTGCTCCAGCTTGCCCAGATGCCTCTGCAGAGCCTTCCTGCCCACCCAGCTTAGTGTCATCTGCAAACTTACTGAGGGTGCCCTTGATCCCCCCCATCCTAATCACTGATGTAGATATTAAGCGACTGACCCCAAAACTGAGCCCTGAGGAGCCCCACCACTCACCACCACTCTCTGGGCCCAGATATCCAGCCAGTTTTTCAGCCAGGGAGGTTTTCACCCGGTGAGGTATAAGAAGTTGTTGGAAATACCGAGCTAGAAACTCCCTTCTGCTGCGGCCCAAACCAGCTTCCTGTGATCCAAGACAGATGAGGGCCAG
Organism: Falcunculus frontatus; assembly: GCA_013398115.1. Classification (NCBI taxonomy): domain Eukaryota; kingdom Metazoa; phylum Chordata; class Aves; order Passeriformes; genus Falcunculus; species Falcunculus frontatus. The sequence continues at coordinate 18,846 of VZRV01002237.1, read as the reverse complement.
AATCACAGACATCGATAAACCTAAATACTGTAATACACATAAACACTCTTCTTGGTTTTAATCTGGGGCAGAAGGCCATCATTTTGGCTAGTCAGACTGTGTCCAGTGTAGATTATACACACTGTGTTATTACCACCCTGAGGAAAACAACTGGCAGGGAACAGAAGACTTCTCTCACAGCCTTGGTCTGTCCTGCCAGACTCAGACCACAGCACAGCCTGCTGGATTTGCTGTCACTCAGGATGTCTCTGCAGGTGACCCTGGATGCATTTCAGCAGAAGACACGCATGAAATTACAAAAGCAGCCACGTCTCCACTTGCTGATCCCTGCATGTGCAGCTGGGACTGCAGGGGAAAGCAGAACTCAAGGCAATTCCATGCCCATGCAGCTCTCCAGTGTTCCTGACAGCCTAGGACAGAGCAAGCAGCTTAGCAGCCTGAACCCAGGGACGTGTGCAGAGTCTCCTCTGACACAAGTCCTGAAACAAGCGTAGCCCCTTAACAGAAGATTTGGGCCTAGGATGAACTAAGCTGTATTTTTCAATGCTGCTCCTACTGCTACTGTTAGAGAAGTGAGAGGAGGTGGACCCGTACAGAGATTGGAAAAACTTCTCCCCTTCTTCTACATTCAAAATCGGCACTCCCACATCCTGAGCAGCTGCCATTGACATAAAACTGAAAATCTACAATGCAAAACACCTTGAAACTGGTACAGAGTTGACTGAACTGTCTGTCCTGGCAGCCAAGGGTTGTCCTCAGTTCACTGTCCAATTCAGATCCTGGTGCTTGTTTCTTGTGTGTAAAGCCAGGCCCAATTCATATAGGTCAACCTATTTCAGATCCCACTGGAAAGTAAAAAGACAATATTTATTTATGTTTGCCAATTTTCTCATGCCACAGCATGTGAGTTGAGCCCAGCACTTCATTGCTACTAAAGAGCCAGGAGGCTCAAACCCCCCGAGCCAGCTGCCAGGCTGGTTGCAAAGTGGAGCATTTCAGATGTCCATGAAACAGGTCCTGTTACACAGTGTAAGAACTGCGTGTGCTCCTTTTGGGCATTGACTCCTTCCTTGCGTGGTTTTTTGCATTGTGTTGAAAATTATGATTAATTAGGAAGACAGAACACATCCCCAAAGCACACTCAATAGAAATGGCAACACCTTGTGTAGACATTTGAGGTCAACTAATTTTCCATGAGAGTTCACTACAGAAGTGTTGCTTCATTAAAAACAAACAGGTTCAAGCAAGTGCTTTTGTGTTGGGGACCCAATGGGGCCATGTACTGCAGATTAAGGAAACAATCATGCTTCGAACTAGTAACGGATGAAATGATAAAAATCATCAGTGTTCTAGGAAGGCTATTGATAACACTGTGTCTTGCTAGGGTTTCTAAAACCCACACATATCACCTTATTCAATACCTTTGTCTAAAACATTAGGCTCTCAGGGATAGTTTTATTTCTCAGAAGGGCTTGTATGAAATATATCGTGAGAGACAAATCAGGTTACAAGACATTGTTCTGGGCAGAACAGTTAGTTACAGTTAGGAAAAGAAAAGAAAGTACTTGTCTATCTGCATTTTGTACTCCTTGATGCAGAGGAGAAACTAACATCCAAAATAACAACGACCAAAAAAGAAGAGGCAAAATAAAGCAGCAGTGAGCATACACCTGAAACCAGCAGTAAGGACTCGAATCTCTCCTCCTTCTGGCAGCAAGTGCTGAGTGGGACAGAGGAAGTGGGAACTTTAGAAGCAGCTGGTGGGAGGGAATCACTCCCACAAATACCATGAGACGATGAAACTCCCTCAGAAGGACCAGGAAAGCTCCCACAGCTCCCAGCAGCTAATACCAGCAGCACTGTCCCTGGTATGGAGAAATGCAATATTGTTAAAGAGTCCAAAGTAATTCATGGCTTATACAATTTTATTATTGACAGTCAAGTAAACCATCAGATCCTCTGACAAGCGATATTTCTAATAGATTTGAAATTGTGATATAGCTATTATTCAATCAACTCAGTTTTGCAAACTAAATCGATATCTGAAACCATTCCAAGAGACATAATGAGACCGTAGTAGCTACATATTTAAAAAAGGAGAAAAAGTAAACCATCTGTTTGCTTATGTATAGTAATAGACAACATACCCTTGCCATCTCTTTTGACACTGTACTCCTTTGAAGAACTACTCAGAAGAAAAATGCTCAAGCTGTAGCTGACTTTCATCATACTCCCCAAATCTTAGACTTCTTTTAAAGCAAATCATTACAATTCTCTTCATCTTTTTATGCCTATAATCTAGAGTTCCAAGAACATTCTTGGATATAGAGGCCATTTGGGACAAACATAAATTGATGAAACATTGGCTTTGTCTTTTGAGCATTTCAAAATGATGACATGAATTGCAGTATTTGAATTCTTCTAAACCTGAGGCATGATAGTGAATGAAAGCAGAACTGAGGAAACCCACATCTGAACACTCATTTGTGATTTAACTTTTAACATTTTTTCAAATCTTCCCAAGCTTCCTTAAAAACAAAGCAATACAACAGGTACATTTCCACTGAGATATTGAAATTGACTCTTGAAAACATGGTACAAGAAAGGTTAAATCATAGTTTCCATTTTACTTTCCTAGTGCTGACCCAGCCCACACTCAGATCAATAACTTTTCTCAGGTTGGCTAAGGTGACCAGCAGGACGAAAGTCCACATTCACAACTAATATAATTCAGGACAAATTGTTTCTACTGTGGTCACCCTCTCATATTGAATTCTTCTTGTGTGTGAAAAGGTGGCCATGGCCAGCACTACAACTGTAATTAAGGTTCACAGACTTACTATTTCCATTATAAAGCCCAATTTCCCGGGTTTGAGAAGTCAGCAGTTCCAACTGCACAAGTTATCAACAGAGTCACAGTTTGTTCTTATCTATTTATAAAAGCAGTTTAAATCCACTCAGCCATTGCTGGAGACCTATAAACCATGGCCTGCATGCTCCTCTTCAGCTGTTCAGAACTTACACGCCCTGAACACGAAATTCTCCTCTGGAGAAAGCAAGCAGAGGTGTGTTTCAGGGAAGGCATTAGGTCATCCAACAAACTCAGGGCTTATTCCCATCACTTCCTGTTTATTCAGTCTCCAGGGAAGAGAACGGGATCTTTACTTAGTTTTGACTAGCATGCCAAAATTCAGAAACATGGCAATTCAGGGTGCACCAAATTTCATAACCTGATTATGTCAAGCTCTTAGAACAGGCAAGACCTGTAAGATGCACTGTACAGCTTCCCAGGGGTTGTGCCTGCTCCAGGCTCACGGCTGGGTCCTGGAGCAAGAAGCAGAGGCAGTGCCAGCAGTCTCTGCCCACACCAAGGGGTTTCGTTCCCTTTCCCCAGCACGGCTCAGCTCCGTTGCCCAGCACACAGCAAGAGGCATATGGAGCTGTGCTGAAGACAGATGCTCACGCTGGAAACCTCCGAGTTGGAGCAATCCAAGAGAACAAGCCCCAAGGAGGTGGGAAAAGTGGGAACCGTTCTTACAGTTCCTCTCTGGTGCAAACATCAAGTCTGCATCTGGTCCCCCAGGGGCCAACACTCTTACAATGAACACAGCCAGCTTGCTACTACTTTCCCCTTATCACTGAGTTAGGAGACAATTACATCACGGAAAGAAAAGGTGTAACTTGTAAGTTTGGCAAGTCTAAAAACAAAATGCATAAAAATAAGTAGAAATGCTAAATGTAATACATATATGTGCAGAGATGGAAAAGAAGTCTGTAAAACGATGATGATCCTTGGTATCCCACGTATCCAGCTCTGCTCCTGACACAAAACACACCAGTATCCCTAGCAGTGAGGTTCTGGCAAGTGTGAGAGTCACTGACAGGTCACCACCCAGCAAGTTTGACTTACCACACTGCCCAGATTCAGCTGGGCTTTGGCTGCACAGGCTGTTCTTAGTACTGAAAGAAAATTAATGGCATTCTGTATAAGAAACAGTACAAGTACCTGAAATGAAACACTGGAGGAGATATCTCCCAATTTTTTTCCAGCAAAACCATTCATATGGAATACAGTGGAAAAATAAAGGAAAACCTAATGTGCTTTTTGCACCATAAAGCAACACCGGATTCCTACGAATTGGAATTTTCAAAGTGGTTATAGGTGGGTCAGGTACACAAGCCCCACAGAATTGCAAAAACTTGGCTGAGTAATTTCTGAAACACCAACTCTGGAAGAACAGAGACATGGGCAAATTCTGAGATAGTGAAAGCCGACACAGGCCTTTCCACTCAGGCTCTAACATCAGCTGGGAGTTGACAGGTTTCATCTTTTCAAGTGTCAGAGTTTTGGCCTCTGCAAGAAGGTGAAGTACATAATCCTCCTGCACAAAAGAGAAAATTAATTAGTTTCTCAGACATGATAATGAAACCACAAGCCCTGAAAATGCTTCTCCCTCTGCTAATCCCCACAGTCACTGACTCCATCTTGTCTCAGAGGTGTCTCGATGGCAGCGTCTGTCTGCACAAAAGTGAGGAGGTTTGAGAGAGCTCATAACACATTCAGGGCTGCTTTGGCCAGTTTGGTGTCTGCTGCTTTACAGAAGCAGGGCAGCCCAAGCAGCAAAGGGACTGCACCTGGACCTTTCTGCACGGAGAAGCTGCAGAGGAATCCAGAGGGAAGCTGAGTCCGTGTGAAGGAGTTGTGTGAGAGGCACCAGCAGAGCTGCTCCAGAGTGAGCAGAGGCAAGCACAGCAATTACTCTGCAGGTTTTGTCAGGAAGCCGCAGTAAAAAGCAAACAATGTCCCAAGCCAACAGAAATGGTGCTCAGATTCTGGTTCATGCGTGATCATGGAAGAAAGAAAAAAAAAGATCAAAATACTGCACTCTGTATCTTTCTACAGCTTATTACAGAGGCAGAACTTACTATTTCAGAGTCAGTTCCACCACCTGATACTAGTCTGGTCTTAAGATTATTTTAGTTTGGAGTAATTCCTCCAAACTAAAATAGTAAACAAAATATATCCAAACTGTGCAGCCCAGCACTAACATATCCACAAGGGGTTGAGGAAAGCCTTCTGCAGTATGAAAAGGAGTAAAAAGTGATCAGTGAAATACTTCAAGAAGATAAAAGTCCAGCCCTGGTTGTAAGAATCTTAATATGGTAACAACCAATCCTGCTGGGTATAAGCAGCATCTGTGACCACCGCCTATGTATAACACAACTTTTAGTCTTCAATATTTATTCTGTACTAGTGAAAATTCAGAGCATCTTCTCTCAAGTCAGTGTAATTATAACAGTAAAAACCAGAATGATTTACTCAAATCCAGGGATTTAGTTCTCCTTCCTGCATTCACACCTTCTCTTTGTTGAGTTATGATTGCAAAAGCAAACAATGATGGAGCACATCAGAAATGAGACAATGAGCACATCTAACTTGCTTAACTATCTTCACTGTGTTATGCAATGTTCAATATTGATTTTGATTCTGCTAGACTTCTGTTGGAGTTATCTGTTCAAGCCAGCTGCCAAATATACCTGCTCAGTAATGTGTCCAAATTCATTAACAGTTTTGTTTTAATAATATTTCATTTTCAAGTTTAATTTTATCCACACATTAGCTTCATATTACTTATGCAAATAAAAGCTTTATGACTATATTAGAAATAATTCATTATCATTCCCTACTGGCTTAGTGAAGGAATTTGTAACTTTGGAGTACATCCAGAGCTTTTAATTGAAGATACTAAGGGAAGTCTACATTTAGTTAGAATCATTTGCACATACTAATTAAATATGACTAGCATAAGTCTCTCAAACTCTTTCCAGGCTCAACAACTGATTGTCTAGGATAGGACTCGTCTTTGAGTCCTGTCTGAAGGATACTGTATGAAGATGGAATCCAATGAGCATCCTGGGGGAAGGAGGCTGTGACTGTAGGAGCTGGGATCCAGGACAGGAAGGTGATCTATTTCTTGGAAGTTACTGCTCCATCTTCACCATTATGGAGAACACTTGTCTCTTCCTCATCTGTCTACCCCTTATCATCTCTAAGCAGTGGCAGACAGGAAATCAGCGGCTCTAGCCAGGGTTATTTCCCTCCCAGGGACTCTCTCCAGGTGAGTCGCAGTGGTAAGGAAGGAAATACCAAAACTGTATGATCAGGTTGCAAAACCTAGAATGTTCTAGTTACCGGGACCAAGGAAGACTGTTTTGGTGTTTTTTCTGTTTCTTTACATCTTCACAACTGGTCACAGGTAGGGAACTTAAAATGATTAAACATAGAAAATAGTGGAAACTTACAGAATGGATCATAACTACCCATTCCATATTGTCACGGAAGTCCTACAGGGCTGCGTCTTCTAAATTCCAGTGTTTCCATCTCCATTCCAAAGACTGGACCCTAAATTACCTCAAAAAACTTGTTAAGAAAATTGCATTGAATATATTCCTTTCTTTGTGCTCTAAATGAGCTCTTGTTGGATCAGGAACTGTCATCTGCTTATTTTAGTATGTTCCAAGTCCCATAAGGACTGTGGGTATCTCCCCATCTCCTACAGAAGATGTTTTAATTAGCCAATTATATTAGTAAAAAGCAATCTAATTTCTAGACCAAAGAATAGCATGGCACAGATATTAAAATCAAATTAGCAAGACATAGCAGTGTTTTCCTTCAGCATGCAAAAGCGACCTCCTGCACAGATAATCAGCATTGTGTCTGGGTGTGATCTGTAGCAGTGAAAAGCACACACAGTGCTGAGTAATGAACATGGTGACAGGTATACGAACTTCCCTCTACTGTCTCCAGCTTTTGCCCTTTTAATTTAGTTTATTGGTAATCACCATGTGTCCTTTAAATGTATGCTATAAAAAACAAACAGCAGTGTTTGCAAACCATGAGCAAAGCACATACACCAAAAATAGAAGGGAGAGGGAGGGAGGAGATCTTACAGCTTGACTCCGCACTGACTTCTTCTTTCCTCAAAACTACGAGTTTACATCGAAGGAGAGAATTAGAATGTTTCATCCAGGATGATGGGCACTTTTGGTTGCCAGCTAGTGAAAGCTGAAAGGAATCTTTTAAAATGCCCTAGAATCTACCTTCTGAGGTGGAAAACAACTGAAAACACATTTATTTGGGCATTAAAACCAGACACTTACAAAAACAACTAGCTGCTTTGAAAAATGTACTTACACCTTTCCTCTCAAAGAAAACAAAAGGCTGCTCTTCCCTGCCCTGCCAGCAGCCCTGCTCCCAGACCCCAGCTGTGCTGCACACAGAGTCACTGCTTTGAAAAGCAGCATGGATTTGTCTGGATAACACTTTTATCCGTCAAAGGCCGGGGCAGCAGAGCGCCCGCCCTGGCAAAGCTCACAGATCAGCTCTGCTTAACACATGAACTCCAAAAACTTACCGCAACCTTTCACAGGTTCCGAGGTGTAGAACCACCTCTGACCAAAACAGGGCCAAAAAGGCCAGACAGTGAGCAGATGAAGGGGCAGAAATGGGCTCAGGTAGCAGCTGTAGGGGACTGGCCTGGTTCCTGGGGGTGCAGAGCCTTCTCTGCTGCACCACGTGCTGCAGCAGCTCCAGCCACAAAGTCAGGCTGGACTCAGGCTGGGAGTAATTCCTCCCCTCACAGATTCCGACAGCCCAGAGATGCCCTGGATGGCATGGACACACTTTGACCTGCTCTAATATACAAGGGGAATCATTTACCTGCATAAAATGGGAGCTCTGAAAGGTGCAATGCATCCACATATCTGAACCCACATTTGATCTCTTCAAAATTACTATAAGGGAAGGATTAGAAGACTGTAGGGATCATTTCTGCTTCCCTGGTATTAGTGCCTCGTGTTTCTGGCTGTATTTACTGTGCTGCTGAATAGAGATTCAGAGAGGATTCACAATCCAGAAGAAAGTCAAATGAAATACAAAGCATGTCAATACTCTTCTGATGTTGCTGCTGCCAACACTGCTAGTTCCCCCTCTGAACAGAATAGAACTGTACATATTTTATTTTGTCTGAAGGATCATGATGTCTTTGTACAATTTTTGATCGATAATGTCTTCTCCTTACCTCACCTGATGTCCCTCTCACTTGCTACCCTGAAAAAAACAGTAGGATCATGCACTGGATTAAACCAAATGATCCATCAGCTAAACAAAAAGATTGATGAAAATATCAGTTCTCCAGTTGCTTTCTGACAAAAATGCCCATGGGAGTATCCACAGATTTTGGGAACCACTGATACTCAAACCCATGATCCAGGGCTCACTACACTTGCTCCTGCTGAATACTTGGCATCAGTGCTTTCTTAATTGCCTGTGCCCAAAGAGAGAGTAACATCTCTTATGAAGATCATGGCCTTTTTTGTATCGATTGAAATGAACTTGTAATTTTTTTTGCCATTTCCTATAGTAAATAAAATATTCTGAAATTACTGTTCACTAATTTTGTAGAATTTCATTCAAGGTGCCTGCTTGCCACTTTCCCTTCAACCCTATGATATTATTTCTACACTCATTCACCCAGAATCCTCTTCAGTTCCACAAGGTGACCTCGCATTTTGCTTCATTTTTGTTCTTACCATTTTGCCCCTCCTTTGAGTCAAAGTGAAGTCATAGATACCAAGACTGGGCTTTATGACCACCTAAGCCCATGCTCAGACAGAAGGAATGCTGCTGGAAGCACGGTGGAGACAGTGATTCCTGGCTGTGTTTGCCTGCTGTTTCTGAGGTAATGGAATGTTCTGGTAGGAAAAAAGGTGGATATTTCCAGCATTTGGATACATGAGGATTTCCCAGCCCAGAAGCTGGGAAGCATTTGCTCAGCGATCCTCACACACATCCGGACAAAGGCTCTGACCGCCAGCGTAATTTCCCTGCCAACACCTGCAGCTCTCTGTCACACAGGTGAGCTCAGGTGAGAGCTCACTGAGACTGAGCTCTACCACTGCTGTCACCACCCCCACCAACAGATGGACCACGGGCAGCACTGGGGAGCTCTGGGGAAGAGCCACTGACCACTGCTGAGGTGAGGACTTCAGAGGTGATCCCAGCACCACGCCTGTGCTGCACTTGGGGGCATGTCTGCACAGCAATGTCCCTGTCACCTTGGGCCTGGGTGACTGTCGCAGTGAAGGCTCTGACATGGGGTGCGTGGTATGTGCCTTGGCACTGGGAAATCACTTGGGTACCTGCAGCTCAGGTTTGTCATTAGCAACCACAGCTCTTGCTGCAGCATGGCCAGGCCTTACTGGGGGGAAAGAGGTCAGGAAAAAATCAGCTGGCTGATCTGGGGCTTCTGCACCTCAGTGTTGGACTGTGAGGGGAATAGAGAGACAATCTGAGAGCACACCATGCAGGATCAGTCTGTGGCTGCTCTGCAATCTATGTTCTGGTGCCATGATTTTGGGATGAACTTCCCTCCTCTAGTGCTTAGCTACAAAGTGTATGAGTAAAGAATGCTAAATTATATGCAAGTCACATTAAGAACAATCAGTCGCATGTAATAAGGAATCTAATAGTTCATAAATGGGATGCAAATTCATTTTTATGGGTGCACTATAATAAGCGAATTATTTCAGAGCTCTTTAATTATGCAGTTTCAAAAAGCTGAATTGCTTTAAAAAAATTTTAAGTAGCTTTACGTTTTTCTATAGCATACAAGGAAAAGAAAATATATCTGCCTTGGTAGCAACATTAAAAAAAAGCAACCAAAAATTAAAACCCAACCCCCAAACATGACGCCAAGTTGCAAGCAGGAGCAATACAAACAGAAGAATAAGCCAGCTGGCAAAGCACAAGTGTAGCAGACATGCAGACATGGAGCTCTGTGTTGCTTCCAATCCCAGGTCCTGAGGAGCCCAGCCTGGAGCATGCTGAGGTGAGTGTGAGACAAGCACTGCAGACTTTCCAGAGCAGCAGGGACTCACCAGGCCTGCAGCCAGGAATGGCACTGCCATCCACGGCAATGTCTTGCCACCATCAAAACAGTCCTTTGGGACTCATGGAACCCAGAAAATTAAATATATTTTTCCTTTGAAAAAAAGACTCAACCCTGAGATGTTCTTTCTGAATCCTCCTGCACTGTTGTTCTTTCAAGAAACTGGATATACAAGAACGTAGCTGTCAGTCTGGTTAAAAAAATACCCAAACAAACTAATTGAGAAGCTCATGCAAAGGCAGAATCGTTCTCCATTGTGCACTGTGTGTAAAAACGTGAAATAGTGCAGGAACCCATCCAGATTCCCTGACCTGTATCATAGCACAAAATACATCCTGCACTAATTTACAAGACAGAGAAGTTGTGAATGCCTCATCCCTGGAGGAGTTCAAGGCCAAGGATGGATGGAGTTCTGAGCAACCTGGTCTAATGGCAGATGTCCCTGCCCATGGCAGGAGGTGGAAACAAAATGACCTTTGAGGTCCCTTTCAACCCAAACCATTCTATGATTCTATGATTCAATTCTGCTCCAAGTTTGACCTAACATTTTTTTTTCAAATTTAATAAAGAAGCTAAGTGAGGCTTAAGAAGGCTTGAAGGGAAAACAAGCTACACAAGCCTCAAAGGCGTGAAGTGTTGCCACATGAATTATTTGCTTAGCTGGTATGGAAAAGGCAATGACAATTTTTCAACATCACTAGCCTATACAATCAAACTACAACTAGCATTAACCAAGAAGGGAACAAAAACCACACTTCATTGATCAAAATAATCAATCACACCCATTATGCCAACTCCTCTCTGTATTTGGAAAGTAGCACTGAGTTCATCGGGTGGTCAGGTGTAACTCCGTGGTCAGCAACCACCAAAGACCACTGGAGGGACCCCAAGGACAAGAAAAGATCTGCACCAGTGGGAGGAGAAATATGATGATAAGTTCGGGGAAAGGATTATCATATGCATGTTTCTTCTGGGAAAAACAATTAATATGTATGTAAATTACAGTATATAAACACAAGCCTTGTCTGTACTCAGCATCAAGATATTTCAGAGGAAATATCCCCTCATGCATCCAGTCCCAAATAAAGAACACCTGCTTCTTAATGCTACACTGGTGTTAAGGGGTGTTATTTTACCAGGTATTTCTTAACAATGACACAGCAGGAAAGTAAGAAATATATGAACCTTGGCTTAACTTTTCTGGATATACAGAGGCCATATAAATATAAAGCATAAACCTATTCTTACTGCTGGAATACTTACACAAGCTTTTGGGCACATAGGCTTTTCTTTTTAGATATGAAACAGAAGCAGAAGACTTGAAATCCTCACTGTGCGGTTGGTCTCCAGTTACATCTTTTTTGGAAGTATGCTGCTTCTGATTCAAATTCAGCATCCTTCCATACCTTAAGCACAGCAGCCAGCCTAGTAAAAGACCCAGCCTCTACTTGGGTATCTTGTCTTAGGGCAAGTGCACCACCAAGACTATTCCATGGGTTCCCCTACCCACACTGAGAAGCCCTATGGTTTCAGGATGCTAAAAAGCAGGAAAAATAGTTTTCCCCTTCCTCTCCATGCCCAGCGTAAGCCCTTACCAGTTTTGCTACTAGGCCTAGTCTGTTGTCTCTGCCAAAACTTCTTGGATAAAACATCCCAACAGATCAAGTGTCCGAGTAGCAGCAAAAGAAGCAATAAAGATAAATTATAACGTAGTCTTCTATACTGTTTAAGTTGTCTAGAGATAGTACAAAATTGACATCCAGATATAAAATCAACTGATTAGCTTTAAAAATGCTTTTAGACTAAGGCTTAGAACAATGTACATCAGAGTTTGAACACTTTTCTATCAAAATCCACATGTATTTTTTTCAATGGGAAAATGATGCTCGTTTTAACAAAGGCCATGTTCAAAAAACAGAAATATAAGAAAGTGTTGTGATGTGTCTAGAGAGTGTGCAAGATTCCAAGATGGCTTTGAAGAAGGATATCACTGAGCAGAGCTGACTCGAGAGCAGAGTGTCTGAATCTGCAGCCAGCTGACCTTCTGGGACAGAATAATTTTAATAGTACTCTGGCCTTATAATGCTATAAACTATATCATGAATACATATATCAGTCTTGGGTAAGAAGCTTAATAATAAATTAGTTATTTTTTTTTTCCTTTAGCCAAAAGCCAGTACACGCCATAGCTTTATTTACAAAAGGTTAAACATTTCTTTAATTGGATTGCTGGCATTTAAGTGTGCAGCAGAATATCCTTCAGCAGTGTCCCTTTTATTTGTGACTGGAGAAGTGCCTAGAGAAATGCCAAGGGAAGATTTAATTTTAATAAAAAAGAGAAGCTTAAGATGCCTTTGGAGGCTTATGTTACATCTCAAAACTACCATGAACTAATGAATTTAATCTAAAAGGTCCCCAGCCACAGGACTGAAGGGAAATGGAAACCCTGGTGTAGCTTGACAAAGCTGACTTTCTGTGTGTTAGCGGTGGCTTTGTGCTTCTGTTATGAATACACACACACACATCCAAAGTTTTTTGTGATTCAAAAGATATTTTTAAATGAGAACTATGGTTGCCCCGCAGCATCCTAAAGACGCTTCAAAGAACCATTCGTGTCAGGAACTTGCAAATAAATAGAGGAAAAGGAAAAATCCTCAACCCCTCCTCTCCTGAGTCAGTGCTTTGGAAAACATTGCACACCTAAATTGTACTGCCTGGAAGAAAACCACCCCCTTGTTGGCTCACATTGGGGCCAAGGTGAGGACCCCATTCTGCAGTGCCAGAAACTGAGTGCACTCAGCTCCACCAGCTCAGATATTATCTCAAGTTGTCATACACACAGTGTGGGAGTCTCCTGGGAGAGAGGCTAATGTACACATTACCTCCCTAGAAAGCAGGGTGGGAATTTATGAGAAAAGAAAAGAGGGTCTGTAATTTACACAAAGGACCTTTAACTAGAGGGATGGATTTAATTACTGGAGCATGTTACTCGATGGTCAGAATTAAAAACAGCTTCTAGAAAGTGGATTGCATTTAACTTTCCATTTGGGGGAACAGAAAACAAGAAACTATTTCAGAGACAGCCTCAATTATCTGGGTAATATAAAGCACAATGCCAAGTTTGCACTGACACAGTAAGGGACCAGCAGGTAAGTTATCATCCACTAGGTACCTCTACTTCAACATTGTGTTTTGCCTTCCAAAATATGATAACTGGAGCATTGCCTTAATGCTACAATGGGTCTGAGAGCCAGAATTACTTGTTTCACTACCACCTTAGACAGAATGAGTCTGTAATGCTTGTGCAATGGTTGAGCTCCAACATTCACCAGATGAAGACAGAGAATAACGCGGTGCGTGGGGTCGATGGACTGGTGCTGCGCTTCTCCCCCAGAGTCCCTCGCAGAGACGCTGTGGCAGTGCCCTGTCAGCACCTACACGAGCACCCAGCCTCACCCTTGCTGGTGGATGCAAGCAGCCACTCACACACAGTTCTGAGTGTTACGGAGATGAAGAGGCAAGAGGGATTCTGTGTGTGCAGTTCCGAGGCGTTTATTGGGGTCCGCACGGACCGCGAACCAAACGCCCCAAAGAGAAGGCAGAGACAAAGAACCTCAAACAAATCCACGCGCGCTCGTTTTTACCCCGAGGGGTCCCAGGGGTGGGCAGAACATCAGTAACCAGTAATCTGAGGGCTGGGGGGGAGGAAAGGTTGAATGGCA
>VZRV01002234.1:176751-198633 GCA_013398115.1 Falcunculus frontatus | reverse complement strand
TTTGCATATTTCCATGGCAGAGGCCCAGTTTTGCATTAACACCCCAGGGGGAACCGAACAGGCCCAAAATAGTCCCCACAGACACAGCATTCAAACAAAACAAAAAAAAGTCCCCAAATCAAAACAAAAACCACCCCCCCCCAAAAAAAAAAAAAGGCAGAAAACCCACAGCCAGCAGCGTTTCGCAGTCTCAGGGCACAGCAGGGCTGAGTCACTGCAGGTTGTTTTCGGGAGCTGGCACCCCTGGAACAAGGATTTTGGGGCAGGGAAATCCTTTGCCCCTCCAGAGGAGATTTTCCAGCTGCAGCTCCCCCAGAACAGCTGCTCCTAGCAGGAGGGAGCTGCTCCTGGAGCTGAGAAAGGGACACATCCACCCCAAAACCTGCAGGGGTGGGAATTTGGGGGCCACAGGGGAAGGTCTGGGGGTGCAGGGACCCCATAAAGAGGGAGGAAAAGAGGTTGCCACATCCCCTAAAAAAGGGGGAAACTGCGAGCTGCTGCCCCCAAATCCCCATCCATCCTCAACCAGCAGCGCTGGATGAGGCCCTGGCACACGTTTCCCAGAGACTCCCAATCCCTGGAAGCGTTTCCAGCTGGTTGGACAGGGCTTGGAGCAACCTGGAAGGTGTCCACGGTAAGGAGGGGTGGAACAAGAGCTTTAATGTCCCTCCCCAACCCAAACCAGTCTGGGATTCTGTGCCCAAAGCCCCACAGAGAGAGCACAGCCCCATCCCTGGAGTGGGCAAGGAGCACATCCCGAGGACAGGAATGTCCCTGTCCCCTGTACCCAGGTGCCCTCAGAGGGTGGCAAACCCCAAGGACAGGAATGTCCCTGTCCCCAGGTGCCCCCAGAGGGTGGCAAACCCCAAGGACAGGAATGTCCCTGTCCCCAGGGCACCCTCGGGGGGGTGGCACAGCCCAGGCTGTGAGCGCCAGGCACCTCAGGGGTTCTCCCCACCCACACCCACAGAGCCCCAGAGGTGACCCCACACACCCCAAAGCCCTTTTCCACACCCCACAGAGGCTTTTCCAGCAATCCAGGAGCTCCAGGGGCAGCACAAGAGCTCAGCCCCTCTTTGGGGGACACAGGCGAGTTTGGTAGCAGAGGAATGAGAACAGAAGACATTTATTGACCAAACTGCAGCTTGTTTTGCACACAAGCAGGGCCTGGCTGTAGCACCATCGCCCAGCTGGGCCTGGCTCAGGCTCCAGGTCACATCCTGGGGACAAGGACGGTCCCTGTGGGGCAGGGTGAGCCCTGTGAGCCCCCTGGGCAGCAAAGCCACCGACATGGGGAGCCCAGGGCCACGCCAGAGGGACCCACACAAGCCAGAGGCAGCCCCAGAACGTTTTACATTCAAACATCAGCTTTGTCCAGCTCATGGCTTGGGGGAGCGAGAGGAAGGGAAGATGAGGAAGTGGCCGGAGCAACTTCCACAGCTCCCCGCCCCCGCCAGGAGGGCGAGAGCCACCAAAAAAAGGATTAAAACAAACAGAAACATCAGCTGTTGCCAGCCAGCCGTGGTCACATCGAGCCCACGAGGCTGCTGCTGTTCCTCACCCTCCCTGGCTGTGCTGCTCAAAAGTACTTGAGGGAAAGGCTCGAGTGGAGCCAAGGCAGGAGGAGAGGCTTTGCCACAAAAACGCCACTTCCCGTGAGGAATGAAGCACAGTGCACCCACATTCCAAATGAATTCCTCCTTTTTGTATCGCCAGCTCTGTAAAAATGTATATATTCTACAGATCTATAGACATTTACAGGTTCTCTACATCCTCCCCACATGGGGGGGGGTTTTACATACTTACAAATGCACTCCCTATCTCTCAGCTGTCTTTGTGCAGCCAGGAGAGGCTGGACGGGGCCAGGACACAGCTGGGTGTGACTCCAGCCCCTCCAAGCCCCTGCCCCACGGGGAGGGAAGGGGCTGGGCAGGGCTCCAGCTCCATGGCAGAGGGTCCCAGGTTCTGGCTGCTGGCGCAGCTCTGCCCCTGCCAGGGCCCACTGGCAGCACCTGGGGGCAGGTGCAGGCTGGCACAACATTTCCAGCATCCAGTGCTTCTGCTCCAGCAGCAGAGCTGCAAGTTTAGGCAGGGCAGCAGCAGCAGAAGGTGCTATTTCCAGAGAAAAACCCACAACCACAACCCTCAAACATCTGCTCTGGGCTCAGCTGCCTCGCCCAGCCCAGGAGGCCTCAGTCCAGGCAGGAGCTGCTGGAGCTCCAGGATCCAAGTGAAGCCAAGTCCACTCGAGCTCCCCAGCACCATCCTCTCGAAGGAAGCAGAGTAACAACTTTTCCACGCTCCGTTCCCAAAGCAATAAATCTTCCATCAGCACCCTCAGATCACACCTTCCCCTTCCTCAGGAAAGAGCTGCTCTGGGGATACCTTGATATCTTCCTCGGGTCACTCAAGTCCAGCTTCAGCAGCACTCCCCGGGGGAGCGGGCAGCTCTGCAGCCCCAGGGAGCCAGTCCTCCCAAAGTCCTGGTCCCAGGCAGCTCCAGCCTCACCGGATCATGTAGGCCAAGCTGGCCCCCAGGCCGGCCACTCCTGCAAACGCCATCAGCACGTTCCGGATGCTGCCCTCCAGGTCCTCCACTCGGAAGAAGTCCACAAAGCCCTCCTGGAAGAGGGAAGGGATGGTCATTGTCCTGCTGGGTACCCCTCGTGGGCAGAGGGGCAGGGGAGGGGGGGAACAGCCTGCCTGGCACAGCCCAGCGTACTCCCCCAGCCCCATTTCAGCCTAAAACATCCCCTGTGCATCCCCCAGCCCAATTTCAGCCTCAAACACCCCTGTGCATTCCCCCAGCCCCATTTCAGCCCAGCACCCCCCACTGTGCTCCCCCAGCCCCATTTCAGCCCAGCACACCCCACTGTGCTCCCCCAGCCCCATTTCAGCCACCACAGCAGCTCTGGCCCAGCTCCAAGGAAGCTCAGCCCTCCCAGGATTGCCCTGGCTTTGGGAATGTTGCCCCCAGGCTGGGCAGGGACACATTTTCAATTCAAACCACTTCAGGCAGCTCACGGTGAGTCGCTCCTGAACCCCCACAACCCCCCTGGCTCCCGCCCCCGTGGTTTTCCCTGGAAGCTGTGAGTCAGCGCTGACACACACAGACACAGGAAAACCCTGGAATGTTGGGAAAAGCCCAGGAATTCGGGGCAGGCAGTGACTCACCCAGCCCCCCTGGCTCTCGAGCCACTCGCGCTTGGATGAGACCAGGGCATCCGTGATGATCCCGGCCAGGGAGCCGATGCTCTGCTCCTGCTTGATGCTCTTCAGGTGCTTGGCCACGAAGGCCCCGAAGGAGATGAGGGTCACCACGCGGCCCCAGTTGGTCACCCCGTCGCTGAACACGTGGGTAGCCACCTCCACCACCGACTGCAGGTCCTCCTCTTGCTGGATCTCCAGCTTCCGCAGCATTCCTGGAAGATTCTGGTTTAGGGGCAGGGGCACGGCACCAACACCCCCCACACGAGGGGCACGGAGAGGGTGTGAGGCCCCCCCCTTAACTGGAGTCCCTGAAGCTGCAGGAGCCAAGGGTCAGGGATGGAGAGTGAGTCCTGTTTCCTCAGAGGGCTCTGCTGCCCTCCCTCACCTGGGCCACACAAAACCCAGGCCCCTGACACACTTTTAGTTCCTTCCTCTCCCCCGTCTCGGGCACAGCTGTGGTGTCTGAGCACGTCACAGCCGCCTCGTCTCACGGCTTCCAAAGCCCCAGCGCATCAAAACCACAGCTTGGGGTGAGCTGAGAGCAAGGCCAGCCAGGCAGGCGTGCTCGTTAACACGGGACTAATGCCTGGGAGAGCAGAATTCCCCAGCTCGACCTCCAGTGCCCTGCCGGGAATGAGCAAACAAGCCGAGCCTTTACGAAACCGAAAGGCGTTGCTTGTTGTTGCTCAAACTTGCAGGAAACCTTCCCGAGGCAGTTCCTCCTCAGCCCTCAGGAAATCACCAGCCCTTACAGGAGCCTCGGGCAGCTCACGTCAGCATGGACATTCCTCCCCAGAATCATTCAACAAGCACGTCCGGGAATTGGGACAGAGGAACTGATCCCACTGCCTTTCCCAGCGGCACGGCTAAGGATGAAACTGAAGCTCTTTGTGTTCAAAAACCAACAAACAACAAAAAAGGCGCCAAAAAAAACCCCCGACAAGCTGAGAAACTGGCACATCCTCCTACAAGGAGGAAGGTGTTTCACCACACAGCACCTCAGCAGGAAACACAGACACTGCCCTGCTGTGCTGGGATCCAACTGCCCAAAGCAGCTCCGACAGCAGCCCCAAGGCTGGGAGCTCAGCCCCAAACCAGCCCGAGTTGCACAAAACCAGGTCAAATCGGTCACTTCTCACTTCCAGTTCAGCCCCAGGACACCAGGCCAGGCACTGGGGGTCAACTTCCTACGCTGTCTCGGGATTCTGCAGAAGTGGGTGAAATGCATTAAAACAGATTTCCCAGAGAAGCTGTAGCATCCCTGGATCCCTGGAAGTGCCCAAGGCCAGGTTGGACGAGGCTTGGAGCAACCTGGAATAGAGGAAAGTGTCCCGGCCATGGCAGGGGGTGGGACTGGATGAGCTTTAAGGTCCCTTTCATAACCCAAACCATTCCATGGTTTTGTGAGCACACTGCCCAAGAGAATTCCCCCCACCAAAAACCCCCTTGCACCTAAACCGGGGTGGGTGAGGATTCGAAACCCCCGAGCTAACTAATCTTTGGCCGCTTAGGATTATTTGCACAGTCACTCCGAGCCAAGGGGGACACGAGGAGGAACCAGGGCTAATCTGTAACCAGATTATCTCCTCTGCACACACCAACAGCGGCTTTTCCTCGTCGCAATGGAACAAAGTTCAGTTTCGTTTTTGATCACTTCCCAGCTGCTTTATTTAACCCACTCCGAACCAAGGCCACCGGCCACGAGGGCATCACCCCCCGCCCTGCGCTCCCTCCCGCAATGGGGACGGGCAGCACCGGGCTCTGGAACTCGCCGCAAAGGAGAGGACGGGGGTCACGGCCTTGCACCCCAGAGAATCCGGCCGACACCCACCTTGAAAGGCGAGCTCGTGTTTCCGCATGACGCCGTCGCCGACCCTCCGCAGCGTCTCCAGCGCCTTCTCCATCACCGCATCTCCCGCCGCGCCGGGCCGGCCGGGACCACCCAGGAGCCCCGGAAAAAGCTTCTTGGTGCTGGGCTGTGCCTCGCCCGCCACCTCCCGCAGGTAGCGGCTGATGAGCTCCAGCGAGTCCTGCCGGAGCCCGTCGGGGGGCCCCGGGGGGGTCCCGGGCAAGGAGTCGGCGGCGGGGCCGCGCTCGGGCTCGGGGTCGCAGCCGTCCAGCTCTTCCTCGGGGCGCCAGAGAGTCGCGCCGCAGCCAATCAGCGCGCGGGGCGCCGCGCCCCGGCCAATCAGNAACATGGCGCCCGGTGCGAGCAGCCGGCGGGGTGGGGGCGGGACCGCTGCTGCCGGTTTATATAACTCCGCAGGGACGGGGCGGGGCGGGGGCGGGACGAGGACCGGCCTCTTTCCACATCCGCTTCCGTTTTTTTTCGGAGCTGGCGAGGTGCCGGCGTGGCTCTTTGGGCTGAGAAAGAGCGAGAAGAGGGACCACCCTCTCTGACTCCGGTACCCCCCTCCCGGTGTCCCCGGTTCTTCCCGGGGCCCGGCAGCAGCTCCTCGGCAGCGCCGTGCTGGTACCGCCTCCCCCATCCCCCCCAGCACAGCGGGGGCTGGAATCCCCCGAGGCAAAGCCCCCCCAGCACCCGGGACCGTCCTCATCCCCCGGGCCACGTGTGTCCCCTCCCCTGGCTCAGCCGCCGGCTTCGTTCGTGGGTTTGCGGCACAAAACATCCCCTGGGTGCGCGGCTGAGGGTGCGGGGAGCCAGCACAGCCTCGCTGGTGTAGACAAAAAGGGGTTTAAAATTAGGGAGTGTGATCCGTGAGACTGCACCAGGATAAGGGGTGATGGTTTTAAAGTAAAAGCGGGTAGATTTAGACTGTAAAAGTGGGTACATATAGGGAAGAAGTTTTTTATTCTGAGGGTGATAAGACACTGGAACAGGTTGCCCAGAGGTGGTAGATGCCCCATCCCTTGAAACATTCCAAGTCAGGAAGGACAGAGCTCCTGAGCAGCCTGGTCTGGTGAAGATGTCCCTGATCATTGCAGGAGGTTGGAGCCTTTAAAGGACACTTCCAACCCAAACCATTCCATTATTCTCAGGAATCCCACCCAGATCTGTCTGGTTCAAGCCCATTCCGACCTTGGCTCGCTTATCTGCACGTTTGTGGGGCACTGCCCCGTTCCTTCCAGCCCTTGGTGGCTTGTCCCACATCTCTCCCAGGACTGAAACCCCTCTGCACCCACCGGCTCTGAGAGGTCTCAGATCAGAGCACTCCCCGTGTCCTCGGGGCTCGGGCAGGACCCATCACCCATGTGGGTCACCCTGGGGTCACCCCCGTCAGTCTCGGCATCCTTGGGACACTGGGTGTCAATTTTGGTCTCCCCTGGCCCCAGGCCTCTCCTTCACCCCTGGGACTGAGCCTGATGCCTTCAAAATCTGCCCTGTTTTGGGCAAAGCTTGGCCAGGGAAGAAGCCTCAAGGGTTTGTGCAGGTGGATCAGACCCTCCAAGAACAGGGAAACACCGTGGGTTTGCCCTGGGGCAGTGAGGAAGGACAGGAGGTCTCCAACACCCCTTTGCTGGACCCCTTTCCAAGGCTCTGCTCCGTTCCCACCTCCCAGAAAGTCCAGGTTGGAGAGGTGGGCGTGGGGGCAAAGGCTCTGCTGCCCTGCAGGGCTGGGCTGGGGCTGCTCCCACCTAAGAGCCAGCGACCGCTGCAGCTCAACAGCCTCAGAGCCCTCTGATGCCTCCCAAGACACTGGAAATTGGGGTCTGGGGCCCCCTGAAATCACAGTTACCCCCAAAACTGCAGGTTTCCCTGCAGGCCCTGATGGCACTTGGGTGCCCAGGGACGTGTGCTGGGGCCTTTCTGTGCCACCAAAGTACCCAGTGGAGCTGTGCCCCCCCTGGGAAGTGACACCAGCCCCCAGCCCCCATTGCCTGGTGGCATCACCAAACTGGGATGCGATGAGGGTGAGACACTGGGATGGGGGTCTGGTTTCCCCTTCTGGCACAGGCAGGGTGGGCTCCATGCTGAACCCCCAGCACCAAAAGGGACCCAGGAAAGCCCTGCCCCTCCTGGCAGCGGGGTCTCGGGGGCAGGAGGCAGGGTGGGGATGGAATGCCAGAGGATGGGAGAGCACAGCTCCTCCCGCGGGGTCTTTCCACACTGAGAGCTGTCACCAGGAAGAAGTCCCTCCCTGGTCAGCGTTTTTGGGGACAAACTGTGGCAAACCCAAGCCTCTGTCCCCACTCTGAGCATCGCTGAGCTCTGTTTGGAGCAGCAGGGGAGGCTGGGGTGAGCACAGGACACACACAGCCCCATCCTGATGCCCCAGAGTCCTCGTGTCCCAGATCCTGCAAAACCCAGGGATGTGCATCCCCCGAGTGTCCCGTCACCCCCCCCCCAGCTCCTGTCCTCGCTGCCACCCCCCCAAACCAGGGCACGAGCGTCACTGGGGGTCCAGCAGGACCAAACTCGTCCCTCTCAAAATCCTTCCCGTGGCCCCAAGGAATGCGTCCTTGTCGGGAAGCGAATTCTTGGCACCGGGAGCAATAACAGGGAGCTCTGGCAGCGCCCAGCACATTTTTGTGAGGGGGTGCCAAGCTTTAGCACAAACACGGCCGGGGCTGGAACAGCGCGTCCCTGCTCGTCCCCTGCCTGTCCCTGCGGGTCCCTGGGGGCCGGAGTGGGCTCCAGGGGCTCTGGAATGGCCAGTCCTGGGGAATCCGGGACACGGAGGCTTCGGGAGGGTCAGAGGATTCCGGGGAGCACGGCCCAGCCCGGTGACACCCCTGGCTGGGCTGGTGAGCTCCAGAAGAAAGGTGGGAATGAGGAACGGTCGGCTGAAAATCCCAGAGGTGATGTGTCCAGGGTGGGCGACAGTGGGGACAGAGAAGGGGGGTGGACACGCTGAGGCCACACGGGGCTTCCTGGAGGTGGGAAAGGCAGGAGTGGCCGTGCTCCTGCACCCTGGGGGTGATCCCGTACCCCAGGGATGCTCCTGCACCCCGGGGATGCTCCCATACCCCAGGGATGCTCCCGTACCCTGGGGATGCTTCGGCACCCAGGGGGCAGAAGGCACCTGGAGAGACCCTGATGGGTGACAGTGGGAACAAAGGTGGCCACAGTGGGACAGTGTGGAAGGATGCCCCTGTGGGGGAGGGCAGCTGAAGCCCCCAAACCTGGGCAGAGATTCGTGCTGAGGGCAAGAGGATAAAACCCCTCCCCCGTGCCCCCCAGTTTCTGCTGTGAGCCAAGGTGGGGCCCCAAACACCCCTCACTCACCCACCCAGCACCGTCAGAGGTGGGGAGGGGGCTGCCAGCATCATCCCCCTCCCCTTCACTGCCCACCCGGCTCTGGGGTGGAATGGGAATGGGAATAAGCCCATTCCATGGCTACCACACCCGGGCAGAGCTGCTCCTGCTGGTTCTCACCCTGTGGTGTCCAATCCCCTCTCCCTCCCACATGAGCACACCTGGAAAACCAGGGAAGGACGTGGCTGGGGGCTGTCCCCTCCCTCTGTCCCCCCCACTCCCCCGGCACAGGGACAGCCCCAGAGCAGCGACGCCCCTTTGCATCCTTCACTTTATTTCCTCTTTCAGGTTTTATTTCCCCTTTTGGGGTTTGTTTTAATAAAAAGCAAGCACGGCACACTCCAGAAGAGGTGAACATGTAAAAAATTATATATATATATATTTTTATATATTTGTATCTATTTACAACGTGGCTGGGACAGACAGCCGGACATCCAAGGAGGGTGTGCAGCCACCGCCCCGGGCAGGTCACACAGGGGCTGGAAAAGTGCTGGAGCCCAGAGCAGGAACCTGTGGGTGCAAGGGGCAGGTCCCAATCCCACCACATTCCTCGTCCCCTCCCCAGAGAGCACGGCCAGGAGCAGCCCCAGGGCCATCAGAGCCTGTTTCTCACGGGAGGATCCAGGACACACATTCCAGCACACCCTCGGCAAACACTCCTGGGAATCGACACCTCGACAGAAAAGCGCCGGGGGTGACACAACTTCCCAGGAACGCACAGAAGGAAAGCCCTGCCCGGGCATCCTTTACCTGCTGCCTTCCCTTCCTCTGGCCCTTCAGGACGGGGCTGAAACTGGGGCAGGTTTCGTGATGCCCCGGCACGGGCGTGCCCACACTTCCCAGTGCCACCGGGATCCAGGGCACGAGGCAGGGACGGTGCCACCCCTGGCACATGTGGTTCTGCAGGGCTGCAGCAACAGGCGGTTGGGTTTGGGGCTTTTTGTGGTGATGTTGGTGTTCATTTGGGGGTTATTTTTTTTCCCCAGGCTTGAGACAAAGAAAACACAAGAAAGGGGGAAAAAAAATGGGAGAAAAAAACCAAATCCAAGCTCGGGATGCCCAACACTTTCAAACACAGGTTTGCCTCAACGCCCTTCAAATTCCTCTCTGTCTCTGGTGCTTTTTTTCCCCTTTGTGGGTGGTTACTCCCAGTCCTGCCTCTCTCCCTCCGTTATCAGTTCCAGCAGCACAAATCCCTCTCCCTGGCTGCTGCTGCTGCTCCTGCTCTGTGAGCACCGAGCTCTGGGACCAGGCTGGGGTTGCAGGTGCCCAGGCAAGGCTCTGCTGTGTGCTGAGCTCCTGCTGCTGATGGATTCAGCTCCCTGATGGATTCAGCTCCATCAGAGCTCAGGCCTCATCTCCCCATCGGCCAGGCACAGCCTCGTTGAGCAGAACTGACCAGGGACAGAGAAACTGCCCCCAGGGCCTTGGGGCAGCTGAGCCTCAGGGCGAGCCCCTCTGGTCAAATTCAGTCAAACCCCTCCAGCTGAGCCACACTCAGCTGCAGCTGTGGTGGGGCTCTACCCCCAAACCAGCCACAAGGATGTTTCGAACACTGCCCAACCCCTCTGCCACATCCCTTGGACATGTTGTCCCTGTGAGCTGAGCCAGGGACAGATTCCAGGCGGCTCAGCCCAACAACACATTCCTGGGATTTTCATCTCAGCCAATTTCTTCACTTTGAAGCTCTAATGCACACACCTGACTATGCTTCCAGATTTGGGATCACACCTGCAGAACAGGGATCACACCTTCCAGGCCTGGGATCATACCTGCCAGTTTCAGGATCACACCTTCCAGGTCTGGGATCACACCTGCCAGACCCGGGATCACATTTTCAAGATCAGGGATCACACCTACCAGATTTAGGATCAGACTTTCCAGATCTGGGATCACACCTGCCAGACCTGGGATCACATTTTCAAGATCAGGGATCACACCTGCCAGATGTGGGATCACACCTTCCAGACCTGGGATCACACCTCCTGCCCAGCTGGGTCGGTCTCTGCAGACCCCCAACTCCTGAAATCCCCTCCCACGCCTCAGCCCCGCGCTCTCCCCTCCTCCAGGTGCCTCCCCCGAGCCCTCTCCTGCTCCTCCCGGAGCTCTCCCAGCAAGGAGGCAGCATTCCAGTGGCTCTGGGACGGTTTCAAACAGCAGGAAAATTAAGGCAAAGCCTCGCTGAGAGGAAGGGCCGACCCAACCCTGCCCTCCCTGCTCGGGTTTGGGGTGTGTTCTCTGGAAAGACTCAAACAACTACGTGGGTTCTGGTGCTCCCGTCCCTATGGTACAGTGAAGTTCAATCCATTTTAGCCAAAAGAAAAGAAACAAAAAGAGGGAAGCCCCAGCTGGGGGGGGCAGGCTACCCTGCCAGCTTGCTGGTGACGAGCGAGGACTTCCTCTGCGGCAGGTCCTGGGGCGTGGGGATGTGGTCTCCTGTCACCAGGTTCTTGTCAGGCCCCGCACTCGGCAGCTGCTTGTTCTTCATCTTCGCCTTGGCCATGTTGTAGTCACCAGAATCGAAGTATTTTTGCTGGGAGAAGGGGAGGTGTTTGGGTTACTGGGTGTGCAGAGCCACGAGGATCCTTTAGGGAGTGTTGGGATTGCTCTAAACCAGGCCATGCAAACACAACACAAGGGGGGAATCCAAGCAGTGAGCCCGGCCTGCTTTAAAAGGCCTTTGGCCAAGGGCCAGTGACTCAGCCCAGCCCTGGGTGGCAGCTCCTGGGCCTGACTCAAGGCACCCCTTGACACACTGACGGGTTCTGGCTGTCTGGGACCAGCCTTGACCTACTTGACCTACTCTGCCCTTGCACAATGGGGATCCAATCCCAGCCCAGAACCTCTGGAATGCTGAGGGCAGGCACAGCAAACACCTCCAGGCACAGGAGGGCAGTGCCTCAGAGGATCCTCTGGGCTGGGATGATGAGCCAGGGTGACTTTTGCCCCAGGGAACACATCCTGGCTGCTACCAGCACCATCCAGCTCCCAACAGCTGCAGGGACAGGCTGGGGGCCACCTCCCAGCTCAAAGGGCGTTTCAGTGCCTCATCAGACACATCTCATCACCCCAGGACTCTGCTCCTGCCCAGCACAGCCTCATCCCACCGCCCTGCAGAGGCTGGAGCCAAGGCAGAGCCTGGGCCAGAGCTGGGCAGGGCTTTGGGGGGCACAGGGAGTGCTGGAAGTTCTGTCCCAAGGTGTCCTCAGGAGCCCAGTGCTGATAAAAATCCTGTACTGGGGGTGCACAGCCAGGTTTGGGATGGACCCGCTGCCAGCCAGGGCTGGGCAATGGGAATACCAGAACCAGGAAGGGAAAAAAGGAATTGTGCAGATGGAATTGTGGCCATAGGAGTGAGAATGTGTGAGAGACCCTGTGGGCACCAAGGCCAGGGAGGAAGGAGGGGAAGGAGAAGCTCCAAGTGCTCAAGATGGAATTCCCTGGCAGCCCAGGGGGGTCCATGGGGGGCAGAGACCCCCCCTAACTTCCAGGTGCTTTTTTAGCATTTATTTTACTTCATTTTCAGCTCTGCTTTGATGGGTAATAGTCAATAATTTCCCCAAGTCCAGTCCCTTTTGTCCGTGATGGTGCTCACGGAATGGCCCTGGGAATAGCACTGGGAATGGCACCGGGAATGGCACCAGAAGAGCCTGGGAATGGCAGAATGGGAATGGCAGAATGGGAATGCCACCAGCAGGGCCATGGGAATGGCACTGGGAAAGACAGCACTGGGAATGGCCCTGGGAAGGGCAGCACTGGGAATGACACCAGGAGGGCCCTGGGAAAGGCACACAGCCACTGGCTGCCACCAGCCTGAGAGGGATTTGTGTTTTCTGTCTCTGGAGCCTGCAGGGCCAAACCAAGCAGGGCACAGACGGCTCCTGGAGAGGGATTCAATCCCATTCCTGAGGGATTCAATCCCACTCCTGAGGGAGTCCATCCCATTCCTGAGGGATTCCATCCCACTCCTGAGGGATTCCATCCCACTCCTGAGGGAGCACAGGGGAGGATTGGCTTTGCAGTGCAGCTGCAGCCGAGCCCCTGGGCCAGCAAAGCAAAACCAGGGCTCAAACGTCAACCCTGGAGCATCCCAGGGAGGGATTCCAGCACTTGTTTCACCTCTGGAATTCAGGGTTCCCCAGGGTGTGGGGACACAGTGGGATCTGTTGGGGGGGATCCAGAGCCAAGGCAAGGAGGAGGAATTCTGGGCTGACTCCTGTGCCATGAGGGATGCTCACTCACCCCTTTCTGCAGCCTCTTCATGAGGAAATCGGAGCCCCCGGGCTTCTGGCCCAGGTTGGGATATTTGGCCTTGAGCTTTGCCTCCTCTGCCCTCTCAGGGGGGATGGATTTATCCTTCTCCTGAGTGTCCTGAAATAACAAAAGGGGATGTAAATCCCAACACCCACCTGTGCTGCTCCAGCAGCACATTCCAGCCCTGCCTGGAAAAGCACCAGGAAAATATCACCAACAGCTCCTCCCTGCAGGAGCTATAGGACAGGGAGAGCTCATTTCCCTGCCTCCTTCCCACCTGGGAGCCCCTCCAAGCACCCACAATGACATTTGCCTCGGCAAACTGGGCTTTTAGTTGGGATATTGGGAAGGAATTCCTCCCTGGGAGGGTGGGGAGGCCCTGGAATGGAATTCTCAGAGAAGCTGGGATCCCTGGAAGTGCCCAAGGCTAGGCTGGACAGGGCTTGGAGCAGCCTGGGATGGTGGGAGGTGCCCCTGCCCATGGCAAGAGGTGGCACTGGGTGAATTCCTAGATCCCTTCCAACCCAAATCACTCCATGATCCCATGATTTCCCTTCCCAGATCACCCTGCAGGCAACTTTAGGGGTCCAGGTACAATTGGAAGCTTCTACTGGAGGATTCTGGGGGTCCTAGGTAGGATTTGGGTCTCCTGGGAAGGATTTTGGGGAAGCCAGTTAGGACTGGGGGGTCCGCAGAAGATTTCCAGATCCTCAATAGGATTTTGGGCTCCTGGGGAGGATTCTGGAGGATCCCAGGTAGGATTTGGGGGTCCACGGAAGGATTTTGGAGGATCCCAGGTAGGATTTGGGGGTCCTGGGGAGGATATCAGAAATTCCAAGCAGGATTTTGGGGATCCTGGGGAGCTTTTGGGGTTCCTCGGTAGGATTTTAGAGGTCAAGGGGTCTGACAGCAGCCCCCAAAGCTTTGTCCCCTGAAGCCATTCCACGATCCCTGACTGCTCCCCTGACACCCAGAGCCCCCTCCCATCCCAGCCCCCTCCTACTCCAGTTATCCCCATCCCAGTCCCATCCCACCCTTGTTGCCCTCATNATCGAGCCCATCCCGGAAATCCCGCCTACCCCCCCCCACAGCCAATGAGAGCCCGGCATTCGCCAGACGGACAACAGAAACAACCAATCGCCGCCCGGGACTGGAAAGAGCGACGTGCGGCCGAGCCAGTCGGAGCCGGCCGGACGCCCCCCCTCCCCCGGGGGTTTCCCCACCTGTTTCTCGTGCCCGGTCTCCTCCGTGAAGGCGCCGGTACCGAGCGGGGCTGCCATGGCGGCGGGGGGGGGGGCTCCGCTCTCCCTCCGCTGCGTCCGGCCCCGCGCCCTGCTCCAAAATGGCCGCCACCGCCTCCAACACCTCAGCTGTGTGACGGACAGCAGCTCTGCCCAATGAGCGCAGAGAACAGCCCGCAGTGACGTCACACCCGACCAATCATTTCACGTGGAAGGCGGGGCATAGATACGAGGTGGTGCAAACAACAGGGCGGGGCGGCCATGATTGGCACGAACTGTGACCAATGGGAAGTGAGAAGCATCGAGTGGGCGGGCCAAGAGGCGGAGCTTCAGGTGCCGCGGTCCCTCAGCGCCGCGATGTCGCCGGTTCGAGCCCCGGGTCGGGAGGATGCGGGGACACCGCGTAGGGCCAGGGGATGGCGGGGACACCCCACACGGCAGCGACCGCTCAAGGCCCCGAAACCGCCCCCGGTCTTGTTCCCGCCGTGGAAAGGCGCCTGGAGGAGGAGGGATCCCACGCCCTCCCAGCAGGGAGCATCAGCTGAGAGCGTCCACAGCTCATGACACCAGTGACACCAGCACCCTGGGGACCCCCCGCCTCCCCCGAGCACTGCCAGTGCCCCTTGAGATGCCAACCCCGGCATCTGCACCCACTGAAACACGGACAGGCCCTGGGGCTGCAGAGAAATCCGTTTAAGTGAACTACAGGAGAATAAAGTGGGGGAAGAAGGGGGTCGTGAACAAAAATAATCACAGTTTAACTTTTCTTCTTACTAGAAAGAGCAGCTGAGCCTTGGGGGCACAGCCCGGGGGTCTTTGCAGAGCTGCTCCTCCACGGAGACACGTGGGGGAGGTCTGGGTGCCCCATGCCAGCCAGGGAGGGGGGTGGTCCCGGCTCCCCAACACCCCCAAACCCCACCCCAGGAGGGTGTGAGTCCCTCAGGGGAACCCACACAGCTCCAAGGCAGGACCCGGCTGTGGGAGAGGCACCCAGGAGTGCGTCCCAGCTCCGTCCGTGCCGGGGTTTGGCCTCTTGGGGCAGCTCCGGGCTCAGGGCTCTGCCACCCCCAGCTCTGCACTGGCCTCAGAAAGAAATCCCCAAGGGCAAGGAGTGAAGAGCTACTGCCAACCTCTCCCTGGAGGCACAGAGCTGTGGGGGGTGCTGGGCTTTCACCTCCCACCCCTGCCCGGGGAGGGGAAAGCAAAATCCCCTGGTCCCTCCCCAGGCTGAGCCCACCCCCCACCCCAGGAACTCCAGGTCCCTCTGGGGAGACCCCTGGCTCACATCAAGGGTCTCCCCCACCCGGTGGGAGGGGTTTTTTAGGACTTATTGAAGGCTGCCAGGACGGCCCAGATCATCTCCGTGCCCCTGGCTTTGGCAGCTTCCACCTCGGGGTCCATATCCAGCAGGTCCTTGGTCCTGTTCATGGCCACGTCGTACTTGTCATCGGCCAGGCTGGCGAAAACGTTCTCCAGCACGTCCGAGGCGTGGGCCAGCACCAGCAGGGCCAGAGTCCTGCGTTCCATACGCTGCGGGTCGTTGACCCAACGCTCCAGGACGCTCTCCTGGAGCTTCTTCACCAGGCGCTGCTTCTCGGAGGCGTTGCTGACGGGGTGCGTGGTCATGTCGAAGAGCAGGAAGTTCTGCTTCTCCGTGGTCAGGATGCCCTTCTCCACCAGTGCCTTGGCCAGGCGCTCCCGCACGTTGCGCAGTTGGTACTGCAGCTTGAAGGGGTTCCAGGTCTCTCCTGAGGGGTGGGGGATTCTGTTTGAGCTTTCCTTCCACCTGTCTGTGCTGTCTGTCTGTCCCACACGGGCACCGGGCTCTGCCCTGATCCCCTTGGCCTGAGTCGGAGCCACCTCTGCCACCTGGCAAAGCTCCCAGATCCCGGGGTAAATCCCTTTGCAAAGCCTCTTCCACCCCTGGCTCACCCCGGCTGGGCGAGGCCTCAGCAGGAACTAAAGGGGAGTGAGGTCCAAGATTTCCACCGAGCTCCCATTAAAAAACCACCCAGAAAATCCTTCTCTGCCCCCACATTCAGCCCAAAAAAACACCCAGAAAATCCTTCTCTGCCCCCACTTTCAGCCCAACAAAAACCCACCCAGAAAATCCTCCTCTGCCCCCACATTCAGCCCAAAAAACCACCCAAAAATCCTTCTCTGCCCCCACATTCAGCCCAATAAAAAAACACCCAAAAATCCTTCTCTGCCCCCACATTCAGCCCAGAAAATCCTTCTCTGCCCCCACATTCAGCCCAATAAAAAACCACCCAAAAATCCTCCTCTGCCCCCACATTCAGCCCAAAAAACTGCCCAAAAATCCTTCTTTGCCCCCACATTCAGCCCAATAAAAACCGACCCAGAAAATCCTTCTCTGCCCCCACATTCAGCCCAAAAAATCCTTCTCTGCCCCAACATTCAGCCCAGAAAATCCTTCTCTGCCCTCACATTCAGCCCAATAAAAACCCACCCAAAAACCCTTCTCTGACCCCACATTCAGCCCAAAAAACCACCCAAAAATCCTTCTCTGCCCCCACATTCAGCCCAAAGAAACACCCAGAAAATCCTTCTCTGCCCCCACATTCAGCCCAAAAAAACACCCAGAAAATCCTCTGCCCCCACATTCAGCATTCCCCTGCTCTCCCCATCTCCAGGGAATGACCCACTGATCCAGGGCCAGGCCAGGGAGAGGGGTTTTGAAGGGATTTGAGGGTCCAGGGTGATTTTGGGGCTCTCCCTTGTTTTTGGGATTCCCTCACCACCGGATCGCAGCACTCTGGATGCAGAGGGCAACACTGGACTTGGGATCCTGGATGGGTTTCGATGGGTTTGGAGGGGTCTGGGGGATGTCTGGACATTCCCAGAGGGAGCTGAGACAGGGGAATTCCCAGCAGGCCCTACCAGTGAGCAGCTCTATCCAGGTCTGCACCGTCTCCGCCGACTCCGTGGCCTTGATGTGCCGCAGGGTCTCATCCAGCAGCACATCCCCGGTCGGAGCATCCGACTTCAACAGCACCTGGAGCGGGGACACAGCGGGGTCAGAGCTCTGCCAGCCCCTTCTCGGAGCAGATCCTGCTCCAGCAGAGCCCCAAATCCCAGCGGGATTCCTGAAGGAGCCTCACCTTCCTCTCCAACAGCCTCTTCTTGCGCAGGGACAGCGGCTCGAGGCGGATGCGGCCGCGCAGAGCCAGCTCGATGAGGATCCCGCCCCGCAGCCCCGAGGAGATGCAGTCGTTCCAGAAGGAGGTGTAGCCCTGGAGGGGGAAAGGATGGGAAGGAATTCTTCCTCTGTTCAGGCTCTCTCTGAAGTCTCCCAGCTTTGGTGATTCCCCCCACCCAGGTGAGAACCTCCAATTTTGCCCTTTCCAGCCCAAAAGCTCCTGCAAACATCCAGGCTGTGCTCTTCCTGCTGCACCCACAACCACGGGGCACAGCCAGCTCTGCCCAGCCCCAGCGTGGAAAAAATCCAAGGAAAAGTGGGATCATTTCTGTGGGCACAGGAGGACTTTGCTGCTGCTGAGGGGCTGCAGCCACCCAGGAGCTCTGCCAGGCTCTGTCCCAGTGCTGGCTGAGGATGGGGACAGGGGAGCTGCAATCTGCTCTTCTCCTTGAAGAAATTCCCCCTCTGGCCCCAGGACCCCACTGAGAGTCCCTGGGTGTGCCAAGAAATCAACATCAGGCCCAGAAGGAGCTTCCCCACAGCCCGTGGGGCTCCAGCAAGACCCAGTTCCCACAGGAGCTTCATAGAGCCGTGGAATGGTTTGGATAAAGGGACCTTAAAAATCACCCAGTGCCACCCCTGCCGTGGGCAGGGACACCTTCCACTGTCCCAGGCTGCTCCAAGTTCCATCCAGCCTGGCCTTGGACACTGCCAGGGATCCAGGGGCAGCCACAGCTTCTGGCCCTGTGCCAGGGCCTCCCCACCCACACAGGACGGAATTTCTTCCCAAAATCCCATCTAAAGCTCCTCTCTGTCAATTTGAAGCCATCCTCCCTTGTCCTGGCACTCCAGGCTGTTGATGGGGCCTCATCCCGAGAGATGCAAGCTCCAAAGGCAAAGAATTTGGGAAAGAAGGTGCAAAGGTTTGGGAAATACGACCCACAAAGAAGCAGGAATTGAAGCAGGAATTTGGTCCAGGAAAGAGAGAGCAGAGGGAGAAGAGGATAAGGGAGATCAGACACATTAAAAGGCAGCAGCAAAAAAGAAGGGAATGGCCAGTTCCCACTTCCAGGATAGTCCCGGGCTGGAATCGCAGCCAGGGAGATGGAGCTGGAAGAAATAAACACCCGGACAAGAGAGCCCAGAGAAGGGAATTCCCTGAGGTTTAACAACATCCAACTAATGCTTTCTGAGAGAGCTGGCCCTGGTTTGGAGCACTGGGATAGCCCAGGTGACCTTTCCCTTCCCTTCTTCCACTCCTCTTTCACTCCCTGACGAGAACAAAGCCCGATTGTTTCCTCCTGTCCCTCTGAGGGCTGACACAGAGCAGAGTTCCTTGGATTTCAGAGTGAGCCAGGAGCAGCCAGGGCTCAGGGAGAGGCTCGGGGAGAGGCTCAGTGGGGCTGGGCTGGAGTTTGAGGCGTGCCCAAGGAAAGGGGGGTCCCAGTGGGATCAAAGGCACGAGCTGCTCGCTTGCAGGGAGACCCCAACACACCTGGAATGGGCTCCTGGTGGGAAACTCCCTTCTGGATGGAAAACAGGGAGGAAAGGACAGGTCTAAAAGCCACCAGGAGACTGGAGACAAGGTGACCCAGTGAGCCCATTCCCAAGGAAATCAGGCTGGGAACCCTCAGCCCTCTCCCAGGGAAGGTTTTCCAGCCCCGTGGGTGAATTCCCGTGCCCAGAGGCTCTGTTTGAGGAGGGCATTTGGACACTGGACTGGCCCAGCACCGAGAACCATAAAAGACATGAAAACCTTTATTTGCTTTCCTTCATTTCCTCGTGAGGGAAGACAAAGCAACCTTTCATCCCTGCCCTCCCGATTTCCGCTCCTGGGTTTTGCCCGTGACTTTACAAACAAGTTCTCCAGGAAAGGGTGTGAAGAAGAGCAAAAGTTTCAATTTCCTGGCCTGGAGGGCACGTTAACCCTAGGAAATTTTAAATTCTAAACCAAACCAGTCGAAAGCTCCTGGGTTACTTCCAGCTTCTGGAATCAGACTGGTTGCAAAAAGCCAGGCTGGTTTGCAGCCAGGTCCTCCTACATGGACAGACTGGTGCTTTAAATCATGAAATTACACCCGTGAGCTCATTGAATTTGGCAAAAAATTGTCTTGTTTTTCCCCAGTCATCAAACCACGAGCGAACACCCGAGCTGTGAAAACAGAGCTCAGCTCAGGGGCCAGGCTGCTGCTGCCTCTGGTCGTGAGGTACAGGAATGTGGAAGGACAGGATGGCAGAAAAAAAAAGGAAAGGAAAGCGTGACAAGGTTTTTTCCCCGTACCTGTTGTGCTCTCCCAACTTCCTGGTGGCTGAAGGGCTGTTCCCAGGATACATTAACCGAGCCAGGAACACCAAACACAGGCCAGAAAAACAGCAGCCCACGGCACCCCACTGCCAGGCTGCTCTCAAATATTTGCTCCAGGATGATTTGCATCACGTTCCCCTTTACAGCCCTGAGCTCCTGCCACTTCCTAGCTGGCTCCTAGATCTTATCTGGGATCCTCAAACAGGACAGCCCCAGCCCCTGTCACTGTGTGGATCCGTGTGACAGCTCAGCACCAAGCTGGGACCAACCCAGGAACAGCCAAACCCGATGGAAAAGAAAAGTCCAGGCACCTCATAGGGGTTTCATTCCACCCCAGAGGAATGAAAAGGAGGAGGCCCATCCACCACAGCTCCTCAGGGTGGGACACAAGCTCACACAGGAATCATAGAATCGTTAAGGTTGGAAAAGATCTCCAAGGTCATTGAGTCCATGGTCATTTGGTCCATCTTGACCAAAGTGGTTTCTGGAGCTGGAAAGCCTCTGTAGAAGGCTCTGCTCTGACAATGTCACCCCAAGAAGCACGCAGCTGGCTTCCCCTGGTCTAGAATTTCCCATCTACTTGTCAGGAATAGCAGATCTTAGAATCGCGGAATGGTTTGGGTTGGAAAGGACCTTAAAGATCAACCAATCCCATTCCCTGCCATGGGCAGGGACCTTCTCATAAACCAGGCTGCTCCACCCAACCCGGCCTTGGACACTTCCAGGGATCCAGGGGCAGCCATGGAATAACCCCTGCCAGGGCCTCCCCACCCTCACAGGCAAAGCTTTCCCCACACTGATCCAGAGGATGGATGCAGGGATGGAGACAAGGCACGGTGACAGGGCCAGGCAGCTCAGAGAGCTCAACACCAGGCACCTTCCCCTTCCCACGGGCTCCTTGCAGGCAGAGCTGATAAACGAGTTCCTACCAGCTGATAAGCACAAATCAGTGCTGTTTGGAGCAGGATCCCTTTCCCACAGGGAACAGCCCCCTGGGAATAAGCAGCTCTGCATCCCCCCACTGCTGCCAAGCAAAGCCACAGGCACGAGAGGAGCTCCCAGTGGTGGTGTTCCCACCCAGCCCCATCCCCCTGGAGCTGCACATCACCACTCCTGCCTGGCCCAGGAAGTCACCAGAGATGCAGCTTCTGTTCCCTCTCCATCATGGGTCCAGACTCAGCCCGTGCCTGCTTCCAGCTCCCTCTGCTGCCTCTTCCCTCAAAAGCCACCTCTGCTCTTCTCCACATTCCTTTTTAAAGAGCAGAGCAGTGCTCAGGGTGCCCCTGTGTGTCAGCTGGTGCTTTGGGACAGGAGAGTGCCCTGGGGCTACAGAGGAGGACATTCACCCTCGGATGCACCAGCTGAGGCTCCTTTTACCCCATGGCTTCAGCGCTGGAAAGAACAACACCCCCTCTGCTCTGCATAGGCAGTGCCACAACACCCCCAGGGCATCTCTTACCTCCTGCCACTGTCCCCAAGGCAGAGCTGGTGGGACAGCACTTACCAGCCATGCCCACAGCTCAGGTTGCCATCTCCTGGCACAGAGAAGCTGTGGCTGCCCCTGGATCCCTGGAAATGTCCAAGGCCAGGCTGGACAGGATTTGGAGCAACCTGGGATAGTGGAAGGTGTCCCTGCCCATGGCAAGGGTTTGGAACTGGATGAGTCCCTTCCAACCCAAACCATTCCATGATTCTGTGAGTCTAAGCAGGTCCTAAGAGTCTAAGGATGGCTTTGCTGGAGAGCATCGAGAGGAATCCATCCAATCCCTTCTGCTGCTCCCTGAGAGCCTCAAGTGCAGGTTGACCACGGCATTGCCACGCCACTGCCCACGTGCCATCGGCCACCTGCCTCACCTCCTTGTCCTTCAGCCCCAGGAGCAGCACCTCCTCCATGAGCGTGAGGCGGATGTCTTTGGAGTCATCAGGATCGTCCTCGTTCAGCTCTCTGTCCGCAGCCGCATCCTCCTCGCTGTCCGGCTTCTTGTCCGAGTTCCTGCCCTCCACCCGCCGGCCCCGGTGCGTGAGCGTCGTCATCTCCCGCTGCAGCTGGGCACAGGAGAGCACAGCTTTGCTAAGCACGATGGACAGCGACGGTGCAGAGCCCCCAGACCCCATCCAGACCCCGAGACCGAGGGCCGCTCGCCCCTCGTACCCCAGGATTTCCAGCTCCCCCTTCCCAGGGCGGTGTCGCAAGCGGTGGCAGGGAGCGGCCATCACCCCTCGACGTGCCGGAGGGGACGGTCGCACCCGCAGCTTCTTTAGGGAGCCCCGAGGCGCAGCCGCGCCCCCGAGCCCCGGGGGCCGCACGGGCGGGTCCCGCACCCGGAGGGGACGCGGGGCGCCGGCAGCGTCCCGGGACGGCCCCATCCCACCGCCCGCGCCCCCCGCTCTGTCCCACCCGCCTCCCAAGCCCGGCTCGGCCCTGCCTCACCCCCGCCCGGGCTCTGTCCCACCTCTCCCGGCCCCGGCCCGGCTCCATCCCACCCCCCCGGCC